>SCLH01000070.1:129338-167414 GCA_004367855.1 Oikopleura vanhoeffeni | reverse complement strand
TATTATTTTTCAACTATTTCCTTTATAAAGGGCGGTAAAAAATTCAAGAAAAATCATGAAAAATAGGAGGCTTGTCGCGGGCATATTCAAAAGACATATTTCTATAGCCACCAAATCCATAAAAAATTTAGGGCAAATCGAGGAATCCCATTGCGCAGACCCGTACAAGACAAATAAGTCAGAGGTCTACTCTACGGACACTTGGTCAATCTCTCGCGCGCGCTGAGGTTTTTATGGCCAAAGAACCAATCCGACCCCTATCATAAATAGGATCGGCGCCACGACCCAAAACACTTTCCAGCGGTCCCACCATCCCTTGGTTCCTGCCACCAGCATATATCGGAGCCCACTGATTACGATAACGAACATTTTCACCCGAATTTTTGAACCGTACCCGCCCGGTTCGAACAAAATCAACAATTGTCCCCCAGAGATCGGAATTATTAAATGCAGGGATCAGAAGCGTATCGATCTTAATTATCTTAAGATTCAAATAATAAAGGTTTTAAAACGCTTAAAAATTTTTAACCAGTTTTAAATTAAAATATAGGTACCGATTTTTATATATTTTTTTCCCAATAGAATCGGAAGAGGATTTATCAATTTTCATCCGCTTCTCGGGGTTTTGTTTTTTCTCTAGATCAAAAAAATTTAAAAATATATTAAAATTAATTAATTTTAAAAATAATCAAATTACACCATAACAGATATATGATTCTGAATTACACCAAACTGTTATAAGTTTAACAATTTTCAATATCCACTTTCCAACAATTGCAATTTTACAAATGTAATACATAGAATTACGTTAATTAATCTATTACGGTAATTTACCAAGGTGTACCGGTACTCTACTTACGATATGCAAAAAATGAATTTTTTGCCACTATTTTGGGGGGTACCATCATCAATTCCGCGCATTTTTATATTTTCTTGAATGGAAAAATGAGTCTAAATGAATTGCCACATTAAGTGGCGCCACCGGGACACCTACGCATTCCTAACAGGGTGCTTTTGTATTTTCTTTTTTATTACTCTCCATAATAATAATGAAAATACCGCCGGTAAAATAAATAATATTTTTTTGGAAAATTATTAATTTTTTTTAGGGTTATCTAGATTACCTCAGAGAAAAGCAGAGAAACCGCGTCGATCCGAGAACTCCGTAGCTGTGCCTCCAGATGGACTTTTTGGTGTATTTGCTAGCATCCTGCACCGACGCAAGGCTTTGGACTGCGCATCTGGCCGGATTTTACTCTGCTCTGCCAGCAGCTTCCGCTTAATTAGAACTAATTAGATTGGTTAATTAGCACACTTTTAATACTTCTGTTTTAAAAAAATATTTTTTATCCGTTATCCTTTTTGCTCTTCTATTTTTAAAATAAAGAATCCAAAACCGGAAACGTTAAAAACCAAGTTCTAAAACTCACCCTTGGAGGTTCTAATACGGCCACCCCGGTCAACCGGCCAATTTTTGAGTGCGCCGAAACTCGCGTCCTATAATAGGCCTTACGTTTTCGCTTTATTCAAAAGACCGGATACCAGTATTTAAAAACTCTCAGTAGCTGCGTTTATTTATTTATTAAGCAGGTATTTATATCAAAACGGCTTCAACTTGCAAATCACTGAATTTGAGCCTTGCCTAATCAAATCATAAAACCTCAGACAAACTCTGGGACAAACCAGAAGTCTGTCTAAGGGCCGCTTGGTGAATTACACTACGGGACGTTTACATTCAAATCATGATCATTGTTGTTACTTTCAAACTCCAGGGAGGAGATACATTTGAAATTTTTCTTTTTTGTTAATTTGGCCATCCGTTAATTTGGATTGTTTTTTAGGATGCAAGATTTTTTGGTCAATCGATTTACGGTAATTGTCGTTCTTAATCCAGAAGTTAAAAGGTTCGAATGTTCTGTAAGGTAACTTTTTTTTGGTTGCCCCCCCCCCTCTCGAGCAAAACGTAGCGCAGGTATCAAGAACCGGTTTTTTGCTGGTGTAGCCAAAGTTACCTAAGCACTATTTTTGTTGACATTTTATTTAATTAATTTTGACCTGATTGGCTGTAAATCGACAAAAAAGTGCTCGAAATCGACAATTTTGAATATAAAAGTGAGAATTAGAAAATTTAAATGCCATGAAAAAAATTCCTTGGGTACGGCTCGCTGGAAACGATATTAGCAACTATGGTCTGATTTAAAACACAGCGGATTCTAGACAAAAATTAAACTTTTTCATCGAAATTATTTTTTGATCCCTAGCACCGTTTCTGTTCAAAATCAGATCATAGTTGCTTATATCGTTTCCAGCAAACCGTACCCAAGGAATCTTTTGGTGGCATTTAAATTTTCTAATTCTCACTTTCATATTCAAAATTGTCGATTTCGCGCACTTTTTTGTCGATTTACAGCCAATCAGGTCGAAATTCGAAAAAAAGTACTTCCTGCAAGATGTTCACCACCCCTTGCAAAATGTTCTGTATGCATAAAAATGAATTCATTAATACAACGAAAAAAAAATACGACTTTTAGTGGCAAAAATGGCCAAAAACGACACTTTTCGTTATTTTTGAAGCACTTTTATGGTGAAAAGGGGAAAAACGGCGATACCAGATTTTCGTTATAAAAATATACATTATGTCCATTATCTGTGAGAAAATCAAATTGTTTTGAATTAAGGCGAAAAAAAATACGACTTTTAATAAAAATTATTTGCTCGCGGTCAACTCAATTTACCGGTTGGTCGAACATGCTATGAAAAAAGTTAGAAGTAAAATGTGTTCCAGAGATTACGAACTACTATTCCTGAGATTTTTATAAGATTGTTATCAAGGAATAAAAAGTTATGAGCCTTCGAAAAAGCCTTTCCAGCCTATTCAACCCCCTTAAGGACACCCTTTATTAGGACAATTTGGGGGAAATATGGCCAATACCTACGCTCTTTTATTTTGGTCTGTCCCTCTAGAAGGACAATTTGGGAGAAATAATCAAAAAGGTATATTTTTAAAAATTTCTATAAAACACCTCTCTTTCGTAAAAATTTTGGGTAAAGAGCAAAAAAAAAGGTCTTCACTTTTTTTTGAAAGAAAATTATCGATTTTTAAAAAAATATGGCCAAAATATCCTAGGACAGATCCTTAAGGACAATTTGGGAAAATTAGCTTAGGACAATTTAAGAAAAACTCACCTGTCCTTATAGACAAAAATCACAGTAGTTATACAATGCAGTTGAGGTAAACTGGCTTATAAAAAAGGAGGTCTTTCTTACGGCTACGTCACTTAGGTTATCTCACCGACCAATGGCTGCGTCTTGTTTTTTCTAGTCTTTTGATAAAGTTTAAAAATAATGTTTTTTTGATTTAATTTTCTTTGATGTTTCGCACCATAATCGACAAGAAATATCGCGCGTTATTGGTCAACTTTTGCCCTTTTTTTGAGTCAAGAAGACTCATAATTTGAAAAATAATACTATCTACCAAAATACTCCGACTGAATTGTATAAAAAGGCCTCGGGGGAAAAGTTTTGAAAAAAAATATGAATTGTCTTTTAAGTGTCGCGAAAAAAAAAGTGTCTGAAAAAAAATATGTCACTTACTTTCCTACTACAGTAGTGTGTGTTTAAACAGACAGTTTGGTCGAACGAGTTTTCGTCAAAAAGTCCTGCTTACGTGCATTTAAAGGGACATTTTTGGGATGCAAATTGTCCGTTACGTTTTAATAGATAATTTCAATTGTCAAACTGCCCGTTTAAACTCACGCTAGCGAAACTTTTTAACCCAAACCCATTCTACCATCTTGTCCGTTTAAACGCACTCTGCTGTACAGGATGCCCTATTTTTGGTACCTCGTTCTATTACGACGCTATGAATACGTTCGCCAAGCGAGCGCTGTGATTGGCCAGTTATAAGGCACAAACAATGACTTGTTTTAAGAAGATCAAACAAAGCATTTTCATTGGCTGGAGGATATATAGCGTCGTAAGGGAACGCCCCCCCAAAATAGGACATCCTGTATACTATTACACGATACTATTGTAGGGCAGTGTTTAATTCTTTCATCTTTAAATTACTAAATCTAATTATGTGGAAACTCAAGATTTTTAGACCTTTTCAGACAGAAATCACATCAGTCCATAGGGGTACAAATTTGTGAGTTAACATTTTTCAACTTTCACTATATTTTGCTATGAAAAATGCGTACGCGCGAAGAATATAATATCAAGCATGTCCACCATTAAAATCGACCAATAGAAATACTGGGTGGATTTTTCTGAAACTTCTCGAAAGCAAATAATAAATCAAATCGGAAAAAATTGTCAAAATTTTTTTTTTGATCGTCACGTGATCGAAATATAGCGATTTTTCGTACTGTCAGTATTTAATTATTAAAAAATGCCGAATCGGAAGTATTTGGTTCAACCCTGGTAGAGTTACCCGACTAATCAGTATTATATGATATATTTCAATTTGACGTAAATTATATTATAATATATAATTATTATATATTAATATATATAAAATTTGTTTACCGATTTGACTAAAATAGTATGATATTGTCTCTACCCGTCCATATGTTTTCTTCTAGAGAGACACGCCAGAATAAAAAGCGTTTTTACCATAAATTTTAAGGTGAAAAAGTATTATTCATAAATAAGGACAATATAGCAAAATGTAAGCTGTCCTTAAAGACGAAAACAACGGTAGAATTTCCAAAAAACGAGCAATATTTTTAATAATATCCGTGAAAAGCAAAATATTCCGCGGTGGTGTACAGTTGCAGTTGGTCGAATTTTAACCCGTATGCTTCACAAAAAAGAGAATTCGCTCCTTGGCCTTATTGATGGGTTATTAGGACCTGAAAATGGAATTTTGAAAATTGTAGATTTCACTCAACTGCTAAAGCTATCTCAGATTGTCACCCAGTTACCACAAGGTGTCACATCAGAAGAATATTATTTGAAAATAGGATCAGAAGTCACTTCTTTACTTTTTGCTTCATCTATACAGAAAAAAGGAACGGGTTTTTTTGACAAAAAATGATTCAGAGAAAAAACTAAAATTGGGATTTATAAATAGCGAAAACGTAAAAATTAGGTCGCTTTTTTTCGGTTGGCCCACTTAAGGGGTATCTGTTTTGAGAGAACCAGACTTGATAGCGACAAACGGTTTTTTGCATTTGAATCTTAACCGAATTTGTAGTAGTAGAAATTTTTTTCCGGTGATTACCGGTTCACCGGTAATTCGCAAAAAATCGATTTTTCGGTCATTTCCAGCAATTTCGATGACTGATTTCCGGTCACGTGATTAACCTGGGAAGCCAAAAAAATTTCTTCCGCATATTTTTTTCCAAGGTTTCACATGCAGAAAACCATTTGTCACTATCTTGTCTAGTTCTCCCAGTCGAAATCACAATGGGCCGAAAAAAATCGACCTTAGTTAAAATGTTTCTTAAAATATTTAAATAGTGTAAACAAATTTTTTTTATTGCTTTGGTCTGTTTTTTTAACCAAATCTTTGAGATACTTTAAAAATGGTACATACTTTGATGTACGATATTTTTGACATTTTGGGGCATTAAATATTCCGCATAATTTCAAATCGACATTTGTTTCACAATTTCAATCAATTTGAAAATGTCGCGGTTTTACGTACATTATCGGTGTTCAAACCGGTAATTTCATTAAAAATTAGCAATTAAATGTTTAATTTCATAAATTTTTGAAAATTATTTTTAAATTTGAAATTAATATTTAATGTCAGAATTTTTGAGGAATTAATTCATAATTTCATATTTTATCATAAAATTGCAATTAAACTACTGTCGTGTGTGTATATAAGGACTGCGTATATATGGACAACCGACACGTTTTCACATGGAAAAAACCACAAAAATTCGCCTGTCCTTATAGAAGCACACGACATGAAAATGAACGCGCAATTTCAAAATTTGAATTTATTCACAATGTCGATTTTCACATAATTTCGAAGTGATTTTTGGACACAATTTTCACCGCCAAATCGACATTGTGAATAAATTCAAATTTTGAAATTGTGCGTATATTTTCATAATTTTTTCTCCAAGACTTATACACAATGTCAAAATTCAAATTTATTCACGCAAAATTTCCCCTCATAATATAAAATTCTCTAAAAAACCGGAAAACAATTTCATTCAATTTCTTTCGCCCTTTTTTTCTAAAGTTTGCCCCGATAAATTTTAAGGACGCAGACAATTTTTCTGAAGTTTGCCGGGGGGCGCTATAAGAATGAACGTTTTTTTATTTCTATTATAAATAAAATACCCTAATGATGCCTAAACCAAGGCAAATTTCTTTTCATTTTTAAGGGGCTTCAGAAGAACGCACTTTCGGATGGTCTTACTAAAGACACTCTACTGTAGTGGATAATAATTTTTTCCTGAAAAATTTTCCGGTTATAAACAGAAAAGGGGTCTGCAGCGGCTCGTAGCTCGAAAAGTTATATTTTTAACCCTGAGAAGACGATAAAACTAATGTTCAAACTTTCCTCTCGATTTTATTCGCCAATTTATTGTTGATAGCTCCAGAAAGTGTTGATTCCGTTTTATCAACAAAAGAAAATTCGATTTCAAAAAATAATTTGATTCAACTTTGGTGGACAATTCTAGGAAAAAGGTTAAAATATTAATTTGCTTTTGGTGGAGTCACTTTGAAACGAAAGGCCACCAACGGCAAAAATCAACCAGATCACATTTTATTTATTTTTGGAGCACTTTTTGTTTTTGTCCTGAAATTCACCAAGAAGAAATTTTGGATAAAGAATATGTCTAGGGCTAACGCCAAAAAATACTGGTTGATATATCTGTTTTGTATGGCTTTGAGTGGACCCACAAAACTAAGCCAAATTCTCCCTTCTTTTCTCTTTCTGATTAGATCAGAG
This sequence comes from Oikopleura vanhoeffeni, assembly GCA_004367855.1. Lineage (NCBI taxonomy): Eukaryota > Metazoa > Chordata > Appendicularia > Copelata > Oikopleuridae > Oikopleura > Oikopleura vanhoeffeni. The sequence continues at coordinate 160,498 of SCLH01000070.1, read as the reverse complement.
AGCGGGTCCGCTCAAAGTCATACAAAACAGATAACTCAACCAGTAGGTATTCGATAAAAGGGTCGTATGAATCTGATAATTTTTGTCCTAAGAAAGTTTTTGACACTGAAAATTTTGGTCAAAAATTTTTTTTGCTCCAACCACTTGTTGGCGCTGTTTAAGGGGCTTAAAAAACGGTTTTTAGGACTTTCAAAATAAAGGCAAATTTGTATCGGAATTTTTCATCGATAGTATTTTTTTCGGATTCAGAATAAAATTCTGCTCCAGAATGACATCTGACAATTATTGCGCAAAAAATACAACGCCACCAAGTGGTCTGATCAAAAAATATTTTCGGAAAAAATTCTCTCCGTCAAAAACTGTCCTTGGTCCTAAATTTTCAGATTCGTAGGACTCTTGTCTGGTAGCTGATTTTTTGCGCGTTAGCCCTAATTATGTCCCGTTTTTCAAAAATCAGCATTTTTCAAAACATTTTGCCTATTATTTGGCTTGAAATTATTATTGAATTAATTTTAAAAATGGTTTTTTATTCATGATTTCTTAAAAGTGAAAGTATGCCATCATATCAGCAAATGTTTATTGAAAATTGCCTAAAAAATGGGAAGCAAAAAAGGGTCCCGCCATATTTTTGACCTTCGTGAAGCTAGTTTGCCATTTGACTCAGTTATTCCTGGAAATGATCTCGTCTTAAAACAATTCAATAATTTATCAAAAACCATTCTTCAATATTTAATTTCCGTTTTTGAAAACAAAATTACAAAAACTCGTCAAATTCTCATCTCAATTTTGGCTAGTTTGAATGATATCAACGTCAAAAATTCAAATTTTATTATTCTAGAACAAGGTATATCAGAGAGGAATTCACTTTTTAATTTCAATTTCGAAGATGAAGATGCAACAGATGTGCCTTATGAAAAGAATGGTAAAAATACTCGCGCCATTTTTTTTCATCGGTAAATCTATCTCCTCCTAGGTTAAATTTCTTAATTTGCTCAAATTTTTGCATAAGCTAGCTCAAACAAACAAAAGCGTTTTTATTAAATTTCGATTTCAAACTGAAAATATGAATTTTTCATCGTCACGTGAAAAAATTTTCGAAAAAAAAGTACTTCGAATTTTTCGAAATTAGGCTTAAAAGAAAGCTAAAGAAACACTGAAGAGAAAGTGGGTACGTCAAGCCGAAATTTTGAACTTTTAGTGGTCAAATTGAAACAAACGTCATTATTCCACTTAATTTTAAAAAAAATACTTAAGTTCTATAGAAAAAAATCAAACATTTCGAAATTTTTTTGTTCTTATTTGTGTTGTTTTGTGCTTTTAGAACATAAACGATTGATTTGGTGCATTTTCATGACATAATGACATGCAGAAAATGTAGGAACCACCTTTTTTTGTTAGAAAACGTGTTGTCAACTTATTTTAAGAATCGATGGAATTATAATTATAACGTAATTTCAATTATTTTAGACTCCGAAATATTATAGTACAGTGGGTGAGGGCAATGAGCAACACCGACAATAAGCTACACTTTTCCCACGTGAGAGAGATCTCAAAGATATTTATTGAGCGCATATTAATAATATTTGCGAAAATGGAATTTTTTACCAAAAACAAAGTCCGCCGAAATTATAGCATCTATCATCCTAACTTCTGAACGATCAACTCGATCAAAATGTTTTCTCCGATGTTTAAAAAATTTCTATGACCCAAAAAATGCAGAGACGCAAATCATTTCTGCTGAAGTAGTTGCGCACCTTTTATCTCAAGATCCTGAAATTTTTGGACTCTGCCTTCAAGAAGAAACAGATTTTTTATATTTGGTCGAAATTACAAAATTATTGATAGAAAAGATGGAAAATATAGACTCGTTGCAGCTTGCTTTTGCCATTGTTGCACTTTTATTAAGGTGAGATTTTGAACAAACTTGTTATTTTAACCGCTTTATTTAAAATGTAAATAACCACAATAGCAGCACAGCTGCTATAAAATAACGAGGCGAAAGGCTTGGTCCTCAAAAAGCATAATTAGGTAGAATTTGATTTTTGTGTCAAAAATTTTGAAAGTATCTTTAGCACGGAGAGTTCTTTAATTTTAAAATTGTTTTTAAAACACGATGTTCAAAATAAATTTTCTATGATAAATATTTTGAAATTCATTTTTTTGCGTTTTTATGTAATTTTTTTTAATTGCAGTTAAAAGACTAAACAAACAATCGTTAAAAATTTGAGAAAATTGCTGAATTTAACTTTTTAATCAAACCATGGGTTTTTTTGTATTTTAAAATTGCAGTAAAAAACGCGAAAAATGTAAAAATTTGCATGCAATTTAAAATTTATTTTCATCTTAAGATTCACAACATTTTTAATAATAAAATAAATTCAGAAATTTTATGAAAATTTTCTCAATTTTTATTTAAAAGGATTTTTTTTGAAATAAAATTTGTGCAGTTTTTATTGAATTTTAAAATTCAAAATTGTTCCATACGAAAAATTTTTGCGGATATCCTACTATAGTAAAAATAATTACACTTTCCTATTTTATGTTTCAGTGATTTAGCTGAGCTGGAGCTAAAGACTAAAAAACACATACGAGCTGAGCTTGGAGAGCCTATAAAATCAGTGTATGAAAATGAAAAATTCACATCAGATGAGAAACTAATCAGAACAGCAAAAGATTTATATCAAATTGTGATGACTCTAGGGAAAATGCCAAAACTTCCTCAAAAATCAGCTGAAAAAGTTCATCCAAAATTTGACGCTATTCCCAAAATTTTAACTGAAAAAATGGTTGTTGAAGACTGGTATGGACATTTATTTGACGCACAATTGCCACTTAGAGCTGGAGCACTCAGAGAACTCACAAAAGTTTTGAAAAATAAAAAATTGAAAAAAGAATATTTTGATGAATTTAAAAAAAGTGCGTTTGAAAGTATAGAAAGTGAAGGTCGGGTGAAAATGTATACCCAAAACCTTCAAAGGCTACAGCCTGAGTTTTCTCGTTTGCGACGATTTTTTTGTCCGTCGGGTAGACAGCCAAAATTGTCTATACTTTGCTATAGATTACGTAATAATTTGGCTGTCTAACCAGTGGCCGAAAAAAACGAGAAAACTCAGGCTGTATATTTTCAAAAATTTGTATAAGACATCTCTTTTTCGGAAAAATATGGGCGAAGAGCAAAAAAAAAGCCTCATATTTTTTGAGGAAAATTTTGAAAAATACGTACAAAATCTCACTTGTCCTTATATACAGAAACCACAGTACAGTATAGTGCGTTTAAACGGACAACCCCTTAGGACGAGGTCAGAGCATAAATTCCTGCCAGCTGAGCGGAATTTCAAACTTTTAAACGGACAGTTTGGCGACTCTAACTGTCCGTTTAAACGCAATCTACTACAGTAGAGTTTACTACTACAGTAGAGTTTACTACTACAGTAGAGTTTACTACTACAGTAGAGTTTACACAAACTCTCGATGAAGTATGGATAGGGTGCGCAGTGGGCAAAAGTATCACACAGAACGGTTAATAAAAATCGAATAAAAAAATGGAAACCAAAATTTGGATGTAGAATTTTCATCTCGATTTTGGAGCCCCTTTGAGAAAATCGTGAGACATTAAATCACCCTTATAAGATCCATTTTTATTCTTATCTGGAGTTGAAGCTTTATCTACACTTGCTTTGCAAGACCAAAAATTGTTCAAAGAACTGGTCGAATTATTTTATCAAAAGTCAAAAAGTGATCCGAATTTAGCTTTGCAACTTGGCGAAATTCTTGCTCGAGTTTGCTCAGAATTAGGTAGCTGGTGTTAATTCAAAAAACTTTAATCCATCAAAAGTAACGATTATTGATTAGGAACTACAGTGCAGTGTCTCTAGTAGGACGATCCGATTTTAAATTTTGCGTCCAGAGACGCTGAGGGCTGAAAAATTTACTGAGCCATATTTGGACGTAATCAATGAAACTTTCGTGGGAAACTAAGCCACAAAAATGCCAGAAGCTGCTTGGTTTAGGCATCATAAGTGTTGTCAATTAATAATGGAAATTAAAATAAAGGTTCGTCCTTATAGTGCAACCCGGCAAGCTTCAGAAAAAATGTCTGCGTCCTTAAAAGTCATTGGAGCAAACTTTTGTAAAAAAAGTGCGTCCTATGGGTCCGTCCTACTAAAGACACTTCACTGTACCATAAATTGATTCCAAAAAAATATATGTATAATGCATGTAACTTTTTTGCAATTTGGATAAATCCGAATTTCACCGTTTTGATTGGTTTAACTGGAATAGACGTACTGTGATTTCGGTCTATAAGGACACCCTCTATAAGGAAAATTTGGGGAAAATAATACCTGTCCTTATAGACAAAAAACACAGTAGGTATTTGCCTAAATTGGTCGTTCTCATTGGCGGATAGCAAATTATCCAAATTGGAAAAAGGGAGGGAAAACGTTACATACTGTAGCACAATACAAATATGAGTGTATTTTTTAATTCACAGACTTAGTTTCTGAAATGTTGTGAATATCGATTATGGGTATATATAAGCTATTTTTAGCCAACATTTTAATATAATTCGGCTTTTGAAAACGACTCATCCGATTTAGTTCTTAGATAGCAGAAACTGAGCAAAAATATTTAGTGAATAATAGAATAAAAATTAAATGGTCCGAATCGGGCAATTTTTCGAGTTTATTTCTTAGATTTTTGAAATTTTTCAATTATTAGTTTTTGTTTAAAAAATTGGAAACACTGGTCTGATTCTGACCAGTTTTTAATCATTCTTTTAGAATAGTTGTGCTCAGTTTGAGCTATCTAAGGACTTAATCATATGGGTCGTTTTCAAAAGACGAATTGTATAAATAATTTTGCCAAAAAAGTAGCTAGTATGTGCCAGGAGCACCCGTAATCGATATTATCAAAAATTTTTGCCCAATAAAACCATTATAAAATTTAGATCAATCATTTTTTTGAAAAATTTATACCACCTTTAATCAGGCGATATGGCCGCTAGTTACGCTAAAGATATTATTCCCATTTTACTTTCCACTTCTTCAAATAAAAAGTTGGACCCAGTTATTGCCGCAAGTTCTATTTCAGCAGCGGGCAGTTTATTGCCATTGACAGGATTTTTTTTACATGATATCCAGGTAAAGTTTTTAGATTTTGTTCTACAATGCCCTTATTTTTTTGTTACAATTTCTCGAATTATAGCTCATATGATATGAGTCATATTGAAACCCAGGCTTACCAATATTCGATAAAAAAATTTGTGATTGGTTGAACACATTCGTAACTTTCATTTACGGTTTTATGAAAATTGGGGATATTTCAACTTGAAATTTTCACCATAACTTTTAAGATAATATATTGCAAATCTAAAAAGAAATATTTAACGTTTACCTTTTATTTTGCTTTACAAATCACGTGACCGTAAAACCTCGTTGATTAAAAAGATCGAAAACTTTGGGACAAATAAATTTTCATATCCAAAATTATAATTTCATAATTATACAGTATGTCTTTTTTTCGTAGAAAAATTAAAGAATGGTTTGGGAGAATCCATAGATATGAATCGAGGAAAATTCTCCCCGCCGTTCTTTAAATTTTTCAGCGAAAAAAGACATACTGTAATTATATTGTGGACAATCTAAAAATACAATTTATCATACAATTAATACTTTTTCAAAAATAGCCAAAACGGTGGTTTTCAACGAGCATTTTCTTACATTAACTTGTACAGTAACGTGCCTCTACAAGGACGGACAATTTGGTCAAATAGTTTGCCGCGGTCATCGTAAAAGGGTGGACCCTTCTTTCCAAAAGATTGCCAGGTCCGCTATAAGGACGTCCTTTTTTTTCAAAAGTTCGCTGTTGCTCCTATAAGGACGCACGGAGCAAAATCGGATCGTCCTTACAGAGGCACTCTACTGTAAGATTTTATGAATTTATTGAAACATTTTTTCAAAATTTTGGGCATATTGTTTTCACATAAGTCTATTAGGAGATAAATCGAATGTGTCGTTTACATTACGAGCGCTAAAATGAGCGGTTTTGGCGAAGACCTACGCCTATTTTTGTATTTCAAAATTCTCGTACAGACGGGATTTCAATTTTATTTTTTTTATTTTTGACTGGAATAATAATTTCAAAGACCATAATAGTTTAGACTAAATGAAATGTGAGATTTTCATTAATGTCCAATTTTCAGAACGAAATTGGAAGTGCAATTTGTGGATTTTTATCAATTTCAAATGACAAACTTGTCCGTCTTGCTGCCTGCGGACTAGCTAGAAATATTTTCGATCACATTGGTGGCAGAATTTCGCAATTGACGGATCAGATCATGAAAGATTTATACAGGGCTTTGAGAACTTTGGCTTATGATCAAATGGAGGATTATGATGTCAGAGAAAAGGGAGGTTTACTTTTTATGACTAGGATTTTTTTGCGCAAATTTAATCTGATGAAAAAATGTAAACAATTTTGATCAATAATAATAAGAAGTTAATGGTTGTGAAAAAACAGAACAAGCTAATGCCAAACTAATTCCTGCATTCAACAGCCACCGAAAAACTCAAAATTTATGATTAATTACTGTATGTCCGGTGATACCGGAAATTGACCAGTAACAATTTTAAATTTCGGTGTATAGAAATGCGCAAATCTTTCGAAGCCATTTTTTGTCATCAATATTACTACAGTAGAACTTTTTTTACAACTCAAAGGGGTCAAATTACAATTGATTTCAAATTCTCAGAATTAAAATTTTTAATTTTTACCCGTAAATTTGTGTTATCATCGGAGATTTGATCAAGAATTTTAAAATTTGGGTCAAACGGTTTCGGTTCAGTACTTCTGAGTTCAAGCCTTATTTTTTTTTTTCTAGATTTTCTGAATTTTTTTAGCATTCACGAAAATAGTAAAACTTGAAAAGGCGGCTTTGGCGATTGAAAGTATTGATAATGCAGTAAGAGATTTATTCAAAACGAGTGGAAAGATGGAGAAACGGATTACTGTTTTGGGATAAATTTATGAGACATTTTTTATGGAAAGTAAATTTTTTGTTTTTTTTTATTTTTAGAATGATTCGAAGGCAGATAAGAAGGTTTATTCACCCAAGAAATCCTATACCACGAATGGAAAATTTTGAATTTAAAATGCTTTCGACCACTTTAAAATCACGTAAGATTTTTTAAAAAAGTAAAGTTCAGATTGAAACATAACAACTACAATATGTGTAGGGTTCTGACCGGGAAAAATTTGAACCTTTAAACGACTGAAGTCAACTAACAACAAAATAAAAATTTTAATGTAGAATTTGAAAACTAAAAAAAAATTGTCAAAAAAATTTTGTCACATGAGAGTTTCGGGTTTTAATGTTTAAATTGCCGATTTTCATATTGCGCAACCTTGCGCAATTCTATGATTATTTTTATCATAAAAATGAGCTAATTTAGAACTAGCAAAAAAAATCCACGTTGGGTTACGTTGCGCGAAATATTTTCATCAAAATACATTTCTCCGCCTACGCATTTTCGATACTAAATTTTTTTCCTAAACTGACCAATTTTTTTTAAATTATACTTAAAACTTTTATTCTATCTAAACCCAAATTTTGTTGCGGTTTTTAATTGAAACCAATCAATATTTTTGCCGTTTTTATCGAGTTTGAAGCCAGAAAAAGAGTTTTCTAGAGTAATTTTCCGACCAATTGGACTCTAGAAAACTCTTTTTCTGTCTTCAAACTCGATAAAAACGGCAAAAATATTGATTGTTTTCAATTAAAAACTATTGGCAATAGGTGCCCGAAATTGTTATCATTAGGGTCATTTTATTTGGTAACGATAACCTTTGTGAGGTCAAAGAACACTCACGAAAACTTTTAGTTTGGCCCATGGTCCTCCCGGTCTATTATACGAAAATCCTCAAGGCTTTTTTCAAACTGTTCTGCATCAGAACAACAGTCTCGAGTTCGATGAAGTTGTGTTAAAATATTATGTTTGTACTTTTATCGAGAAATATCATGTTGGTAATTTGTAAATACCGTATCAAGTCCTTCTTTGAAAATTTTTCTAAATTTGAATTCTGAATCTTCGGTAAAAATAAGACAGTCTAAAAACTTTATTTGTTTATTTTCCATTCTTTGTACAGTGAATTTCAGTCGATGATCAAAGGTGTTTAATTCATATAAAATTTTATCAACTGAGTTTTTTTCACAGATACAAATTATGTCGTCAGCATAACGGACCCAACTATTCACTTTTTTTGACTTTAAAAATTTTGGAATTATAGATTTTTCTACTAAATCTAAAAATATATTGCTCAAGCCAGGCGAAAGAGATGCCCCATTGCCAAACCTGACCTTTGTTTAAAAATGCCAAGTTCGCATTCAAAACTATTAAAATTAAGTAGCACATTGTGTATAAATTTTTGAAAATTGGCCCTTTCGGGGTAAGGTAATGGTCTACCATCTTCATCGTTATCCTTGAAATAATCAGTGGGATTTTTATAAATAATTTCATAATTTCTGAAATAACCCTATTGGTGTTAACTGATGTGTATAATTTTGTTGCATCAAACAATAAAATTTCATACTTATCTGAATCAAAATTTTTGCAATTAGGTAGAAATTTTTCTTTAAACATATGTGGGCCATCGATCAAAAAACTGCACTTTTTGCAAATAGGCTCTATATTTTTTAAATATGATTATCAACCATAGAATTGTACCGTGTTATAATGGGCCTAAAGGGGGTATATCTGGATAATTTGACATATTACGGTGATAATATCTGAAAACTAAAAAGCTTATGAGAAAAACCGAAAATGCTGATTGTAGATCTATCTTAATCTTGCGAAAAAGTACATCACAAATTATTTTGACCATTACACCAATAGGTACAGTATCGTAAACAAGGTGACATTTTCAAAAGTTCAAAAATCTATCTCCTCCCAGACGGTATATCAGTAATTGAGCTCAAATTTCACAGATCAACGTAACGGTAGTATATAAATTTTCATCGAGCGCTTTTTTTGATCCTGCAGATGAACCATTCTAGAACGCCAAATAACCGACGATTTATTAACAATTCAGACTTCAAAATCTATCTCTCCGAAGATAAGTTTGCAAAATAGCTCAAATTTTTATCAAGTATTCCTCAGAAAATTTTGAAGAGATATCGAGCGCTTTTTTGCAATTTCGAGCTAGAATCTGATATAATTTTTTTTGTGTGATTTTTCAAAAAAAGATTCCGAAAAAAAACTGTTCTGGTCGATTTTTTTGAAAGTGAGGGGCCTCAAAAGAAAGCCAGTGAACCACTGAATGAGAAATATTGGCTACGTCAAGGCGATATTTTGAAGTTTTAGTGGTCAAATTCGAGCAAACGTTATTTTTTAACTTCATCTTTTTAAAAATAACTTAGAACAAAAAATCGAAAATTTCGAAATTTTTTTTTGATGATTGGTTCTTAGTACACTAATTATCACCCCTGTATCAATTTGGAGCATTTTTAATGCACTTCTAAGGGCCGTTTATTGATCAGACAGATATACCCCTTAACGGATGTGGCGGCGCATCGATAATTGGGCAACTCTTTATGTTACCTAACATGTCTTCCAGTGAAGTTTGCTGAAGAACCTGGCTTCAAAAAATAATTTTATTTTTTTCACAAATACGTAGTTACAACTCTATAAGGAAGTGCAAGTAGACTATTCAGAGCATTCTAATACCTCAACCTACGCTAAAAAATGGTTTTTAGTAAGGCCGTGCCTGAGAAAAGGCCCTAAAAAGGCCTACTCCTCATTCCTCTCTCACCACTTTTTATTGATATTTGCAAGTTAGAATAGTAGATATAAATACTCATCACCAAACGGTCGCCTTTTTTCAAAATTTTGCCTCTAGTGGTCAAACAGCGTATTTGGGAGCCTCACGCAAAAGCCTACTTCCTCCTTGAAAATATGTAGATTTTTTTTAATTTGTGCTTCAAATCACCGCAAAAGCTGAATTAGGTTTAAATGGTCGCCTTTTTCCAATTTTCCTCTCCAAAGTCTCAGGAACGACTTGTATTTCTAGTTTTGGTGAAATTTTGAACTATAAATTTTAAAACCTACTTTTTTTGGAAAAAATTCAAAATTCAGAAAAAATTCTAGGCTTTAAAAACTCAGTGGAAAATTCTCTACAAAATAGGGCAATCAAAAAAGTTTTCTGAGAAATATACGAATTTCACTTTTTATGAAAAAAAATCTCCAAAACTTACTTTTTTTTGAAAAAAATCAAAATTCAGAACAAAATCCTACGCTTCAAAAAACTCAGTGGGAAAATTCTGCTACAAAAATGGGGTAATCAAAAATAAGTTTTCTGAGAAATCTCAAATATCGTGCCCCACATCCTTAAATCTTTTTCTGGTTTATGTAATTTGATAAGGCCAAATGCAGAACTGATCGAATGATTTGTCTCAAGTGATTTCAAAGTTTTTTGATTTAGGGTTCTACCTAAAGTTTCATTTAAAAGTTTATTGTAATTTTTAAAATCGATCTCGTGGTCATAATTTATTACTTTTTCAAAATTTTTATCCTCGAAAAATGGTTTGATAACTTTTCATGATAGGTTTTTCTGTCTAAAAAGCAAACTGAAATGCTCTTATCGACATTCAAAAGGTTTGGGTATGTTCTAAGTCCATTGCTGATAATGTAGAATTACACTTTATTTTAATTACGCTTTCTTCATCAACTCCATTATTACGAGCGTGAGTTTGAAAATAAGTGAAAAGCTTTTCAACTTCACAGTAATTATTTGAGCCTTGAGATGAACCACCTATGTAAATTCTAATTTCATCAGGTATACTTTTGGATGACAGACTGAAAACTTCGTCTTTAGAGTAATTTTTAGATTTTTCGTTTATCAAAAATCTGAGTTTTCGATCTCCTTTTTCGTCATTTTTGGCCTCGGAATTGTAAATGATGTTATTTGTAGTTTTTAAGAAAGCTTCATATTCAAAATTATTTTTTGTTGTTTTTTTGAAATCGAAAAGTAAAGTATTAACTGTATTTTTAAGAAAAGGCAAAATATTTTTTTGATTTTGTAATTCGGCTTTCAAATTTCTCTGTTGGACTTTGTATACCTCATCTTTATTTAAATGTTGTTTCAAACCTTTAGGGAGTTGGAAAAATTTTGGTTGAACCGTATGCTCCAAGCATTTTTCGATAAAGAAAATCGCTTTCTGGGCTTTATGTACTTTTCTTAAGTTTAACTCTATGTTGTGACGGAGTCCGGTAGTAGACTAGAAATATATTCTATCGTGTTGAGTCAACACTGTTGACCCTTGTAATTATTCATTGTTGGGTATGCGAACGTTTTCGTTTATTCATTTTCAAGCATTAATTTAACATGAGTTTTTTTAAAGTAAAAATACATAAAGTCAAGTTCAGCGGTTATCTAGAATTTAGGGAAAATTTTCGAAAATGGGCAATTTTACAAAATAAATTAATATTATTATTTCTAAAAAAGTCGACAAAATGACAAATAAACATTTTGTGATTTTTCAAACAGCAGTCAGAAAATGTGTAGACATGCATGAAAGAAGTTGATGTGGCTACTTTTTTCGTTTTTATTCACAGATTTCAAGAAAAAATTATGGACGAAAAATGCATAAAAATTTTTAATGCATTGAAAATTTTACGAATTCAAAAATAAAAGTTCGAACTCAAATCTTTCTTAAGGGAGTGGGTGTCGCAAATTTAAGCCTCTTCCGAGGCCATTTCCCGCCAAACTAGCAAAGGTGACATTCCAAAAACATTTGTTACTAACAGAACCCAACCTCGCGGTAATTTTGAATTTAACAAGTAATCTGATACAATCCCACCTACCCCGACACTACGCTTTTAAAAAAGCTTCTTAAAAGACACGCAGTTCGTACCTTCTCCTTCAATTTTCATCATTTTTTATTTTTTTTTGCGTGAGGCTCCGGAGAAGCAACAACAAATAATGCAAAATTGCTTTGTTTTAAATTTTTGCTTTCGGCCCAAAACAGCAAAAAAACGAAAAAAACAAAAATTTATTGATTATTTAATGATTTAAATTGAAAGTGCGCTCATTTGTTTTCTTTTGACGCTACCGGAGTTAAAAATTGCACCAAAATCCTTTAAAGTGTTTTGTATTTACGGAAAAAATTATTTTGAAGCATTTTTTCGGTTTCGAAAATTTTGTCAAAAATTTAGGCTCAAAATGAAAAGTTGCCATGGCCCCAAGAGACGCCAAGCAAAATTTCGAAAAAAAAACTATTAGTTTAATTGTCAAACAAGTCTTCTGCTTTCAGATGCGGTATGAGTCGAAAACTAATATTCTCTCAAACTGGTGGAGAGATAAGCTATTGCCTGAGCCTCCCAAACTGATCATCTTCAAAAATTCTAATTTTTGGTTTTTTTCGCGTTTTGTTCCGCTGAAACCAAAATTTTAAAACAAAACGCTTTTGCATTATTCGTAAGGCTTCTCCGAAGCCTGACACAAAACAATAATAAAAAATGATGAAAACTGAAGGAGTAGTGCACTAAACTGCGTGTCTTTTTAGGAGGCTTTTAAAAAGCGTAGGTGTCGGCGTAGGTGGGATTGTATCAGATTACTGGTAAGTTTAAATTACCAGCGAAGGTTGGTTCTGTTAGTAAAAAAATGTTTTTGGAATATCACCTTTGCTAGTTTGGCGGGAAATGACTTGGAAGAGGTCCACAGCTGACACCCACTCCATAAGGGGGTAGTGTCTGGAAAGTTTTTTTGGAAGTGAAAAGTTCCCTCTCAAGCGAAGTTAGGCGGAATTCGGTGATAAATGCCTTTCGGCTTTTTGATTTCAAATTTGATATAGCTTAATTTTTAAAAATATCTATTGGATGAGTCATATTAAAATGCATTTTATCTTAAGAAATTTATTGGCAATAACATCTAATTTTGATTTATTATCAAATTGGTACGCATTGCAAGATTTACGGCATTTTTTGTATAAATCTACGAGTTTTCTTGAAGATTGACTGCTGAACCAATCAAAAGGCCAAATTATTAAATTCTTCAAAATTTATAGAAAAAACTTCAAATATTGAAATCATTCTTCGAATTAAAGTTAGAATATTTTCGTACTGCAGCATAGCCGAAAAATTGGGTTGATCCTATTTGTATTAAAATAGGTTTTTAGATTTTGGTCTTTGAGGCCCTCTAGCGGTTGAACTTGTTATCAAAACAATCTTAGACCAAGCTCATTGTCATTTTTGGCCGATTAAGTAGTCTCAACTTTTAAGCGAAATCTATTTGCGACGACTAGCTCCTTAAATAGATAAAAAATGATTTTAATGAGCTGATACACATTATTCTGGTTCAGCTAACGATAATAAGCACAAAAAAATAAACCAGCTAGTTATTTTCGTAAAGTCTAATTCAAATTTCAGTTGATAGTCAAAAAAGGAGTTTGGAGAAAGTTTATCAGCTAGGCCCTCAGATACCAAAGTTTGATGTTGGAGAACTTAATAAAGGAGCTCTTTTTGCAATGAAAATGATACTTAAAGCATTAAACGACAGAGATGAGACGATGCTTAAAAAGATGAGCCACAAGAATTCCAAGCCAGAAATGCTGCAGGTAAAATATGTTGCTAAAGCTAGATTTTCATGTTAAAGTACAGTCTGCTTGAAAAAGTGACTTGCTTTAATCACGGATTTTTGTTCTTCTTTAAATCGAAAATTACTTTAGGGGGTTGTTATATTTTTAACTTCTTGAGTGAGAAAAGTCTAAAAATCTTGAAATTTGCATATGGAAAAAATTCTAGAATTTATTTTAATTTTGTTTCATAAATTCATCCCAAAATCGCATTTTTAGCAATAATTTCCTCTATTTTCGTCGTAATGGAATTTTAAATAGACCAGATGTGAAGTTTATTTTTGACGATTTATCCAAGTAAATATCTAGAACAGGGGCGGGCCATTTATTGTCGGCCCAATATCGCCGAATTTGCCTAAATAACCTACGCAATTCCACGATTTTTTGTTAAAATACTTCACAATATCGCCAAATTTTTTTGTTATTTATATCACAAATTACTTTGTGGGCGTCATGAATGACGTCATTCTCATGATTGAATTTCTCAAATTTACACTTTTCAACTTTAATTTGATTGCGTTTGGTCGAGTATTAACTTCTACGCATTTTGGTTATCCATTTCATTCGAACCTATTGTAAAACTCTTTAGAAAATCAAAAAACAAATTTGACATTTGACGTCATTTCGAACGTCTTTTTCCCAAAAAACTTTCCGCGATATCCCCCCTGTAATAAATTTTGTATCCATCAGGAGTTTTTATTTGCCCTGACTACTCAATTTCTCATTTAGGAGCTGTGGGACGCGTTAAGCATTGATGATCAGAAAATTTATACCGCTTCCTCAAAAAATGATGTGAAGATTCAACACACTAAATTTGTATTCAATGATAATAAATTAAATCCAAATTTATTAATGAGGTGTCTGTTTATAGCCACATTTGAAGACCTTCCCTCAAAATATGAAAATATGACAATGTTGGGAGTGCCTTTCCGGATATTTGGAACATGGAAAAATTATTATTTTATAGATTTTGTAAGTCATTAAAATTTATGGATAAATCGGATAAGTGTCAATCGGCACGTAATAACTTTCAAAAATTATATCTAATTTTCTTATTTGCCACAAAGTTCCGAGTGAGAATATATCGATTACAATGCCCGAGTTTGTATAAAAAAATTATTCTGTTGAAGCACTATTTCGGGACAAGAATCGCTTGATTTAACGTAATTTTTGATAAAACTTAATGAAGATCATAGCCTACCCTGCTTCATTTGTATTTCATAGACCCGATTGTGTGTGAAGGTGCTAAATTAGGGTGAATTTTGGTTGATTTCAATATTATCAAAAGTTACGTAATCATCACGCGATTCGTGTCCCAAAATTGTTTTTCACCAGAATAAAACCAAAAAAATATTTTATATGAACTCGATCATCGCAATCGATATGTTTCTTGTCTGAAAAAGTCGTTTTCACCCCGAACCTATTCTTCAAAAATATGTTTTGATTGCAGCAATTTGAAAATATAAGTTATTTTTTTCAGAAACAAGATTTTTATTTTGATAAAAATGATAAACTTTGTCTGGATGGAGAATGGCTACTTCACGATATTAAAAATTGGCTCTTCGATCCTTCCCATGATCGTTTCCCGTATAAATTAAAATAATTTTGACCCTGACCCTCTTGACTGTACAAAAAATTTTTATCTTGCCATTTATGTTAATAAAATGCCCGATATAAGACACAAAAAAAAATTGGAAAATTTTTGGAAACTGGTAAACCAGATGGCTATGAGTCACTGAAACTGGCATATACGGTAAGGTAGAAAAGGCATAAAACTTTTTGCTAAACATTTCTTTAATTATCTTTAAATTGTAGCCCTAGAAAAAAATAAAACGCTCAGAACAAACAAAAAAAATTAAAAAGTTGTCAGCTGTTGCTTTAAAATGAAAAACCGTTTTCGGAGTTGCCTACACTAACTTACTATTTATGGAAACCCACTTTCGCCAAAAAAATGGTTTCCATTAAGGGTTATGAGTTTCCATCACAGGGGCTTTCCATAAATGGTTAGTTAGTGTATGTAACATACAGTATGTTAAAGCTTGAGATTTTTGGTTTTTCTGAAAAATAATTCAAGAAAAATGTTACGCCTAAACATAGGCAATTTTAAAAACAGTTTTTCATTTTTAAGCAGTACAGTAAAGTGTCTTTAGTAAGACGCGTCATAATAATTTCAGAAGTACTGTCCTACGAAAAGTACTTTACTATACTTTAAAAAGACGTCTAGTTTTGATACATAGGTATCGTACCATGGCTTATTTTCAGGGGACAGTAAAGTACTTAACGTATGACAGTACTTCTGAAATTCTTAGGACGCGTCCTACTAAAGACACTTTACTGTAGCAGATGACAACGTTTTATAATTTTTGTTTGTACTGAAGGTTATATCTTTTTCAAGGGCTACAATTTAAACATAATTAGAATACATTTTGACTAAAAAAAGATTTCCCGTTCCTTCCTCGATTTACAGTTTTTTTAATTTGCCGGTTTTTTAAATTTCCGTTTTTTCTAGAAAAAAAATCCAAAATTTCCGGTAAAAAACTAAATTGGTTGAGTTTAAAATTTAATTATCGCTCAAAATTTTAAAATACGTATGTTCCAGTTTCAACCCACAGTTTGAGGGTCCTTAAAACCAAGCCCAGTTTTTTTTTCAAATTTTTGCTTAAAAATTCATATTTTTTAAATTTATTTTGATCGAATTTAAGCAGATTTTTAGATTGAAGAGTTGCCTTCTTTCTTTGTTTTTTCTCGATACTCATTTTTTGAACATCTTCTTTATATTCCAATGATATTGGATCGAGCTTTTTGCCAACAAGATCGATAATATAATCCTGAAATTTAAAAATATTATCAACAAAAAATTAGCGGCGACATCTTTACCATGTTTTTTTTAAATAACGCATAGGTGGTTTTTTAGGAGATACAAAACTTTTACGGCTTTCTCGTATTTGGAAACCCCATGACACCAAAAATTGGCAGATAAAAAATTTAATTCCGCGTGCCTTGGTGGATTTTATTTTTTGATAAATAATAAAATCCACCACGGCACGCGGAATTAAATTCTCTATCTGCCAATTTATGGTGTCATGGGGTTTTCAAATACGAGAAAGCCGTAAAAGTCTTGTATCTCCTATAAAAACCACCATATGCGATGTTTTTTCAAATTATAATCATTTTCCAAAACAATAGGTGTTTTGTTACAGACTGTAACAAAACACCTATTTTCTGGAAAATGATTATAATTTGAAAAAACATCGCATATGGTGGTTTTTATAGGAGATACAAGAAAGAAATTCTTTTTTCGCAAACACATCTCAAATTACCCAGAAAAAAATATACGGATTATTTCTTTGATAAAGTATGGTGAATTAAGTATTTTAAAGTGATTTTTTTTTAGTGAATGTAAAATATTGATTATGAAACTTCAATAATGAAAGTAAACAAAACTGATATGATCTTCGCTCTGATTGGCTGACAGCGAAACCTTAAAACTTTAATTGTTTTCATCAATCATATAATTAACTTAATTTTGAACAATTTGTTTTTACCATTTTTTTTTTCGATAATTTTATAACTTTATTGAAAAGATTTGAAGTACAAGAAAAATAAAATGCAGTCCCACAGTCTAATCACCCCGCTTTTTGCCGAGGTGTTCAACCGTGAGGTTTTGTACAAAATATTTTTGTTTGGCGTTTTGTGCCTTACAGACGGGTTTAAAAAGGTAAATGTAAAAATTAGTAGAATAAAATACAAAGTACAGCTTCTCTTAGAAGTGTGAAAGGAACTTTTATTTATATTTGTAGGAGATAATACTAATTTTTGAAGCTTTTTCAGGGTTGCATCGGATACCCACTACCCCGATCGATAGAAGTTGTGGTTTTGAATGAACCCCACCATCAGCATAGTGCACGGTGTTTATTACTAAAATTTTGTTTTTTAGGCAAAACGTTTTCACAAACGAAGGAAGTTTTTATAGGGTATAGGTGGAAGATAAGATAAATTTTTCGAATTTGTTTCAATCAACAAAATTGTTAAGCGAACTTGCTTTTTTAGTTAATAATATTTTAAAAAGTTCAGACGTGACAACTGTTGGGGAAAACAAAAATCTATTAGATCTATTAAGCGAGATAATTTTCTGAATTTTCACACCGAAAACTTAATTGGGTGGGTCCCTTAATTACAAACCATATATAATTGGCATTTAATAATCAGGCGCTGCTGCTCCTGACGGATGGCTGGGCCATCTTTAACTGTGGGCGTACCCGAGTTAATATGAAAGTTTTTTCCATGAAAAATTGCCAAAAATAGAGAATAACAGCTTTTTGGGAATAAAAATTGACGTTCAATTGCGTTTTAATACTAAAAAATGTCCTGACTTTCAGAAAAGACGCATAAAACACTTGAAATTTTGATAGTTATCTAAATCCTGTATTCACTAAATTTAATCAATATACATGTAAAGTATGTGTTTTTTTTACTTGCCAAATGAAAATTGTCATTTAGGTTATTACGGCCAATTAAAAATGGTTACTAGGTGGATTTTATTTTGAAAGCCAAGCTATAGCCGATGTCAAGGGTTTGGAAATATACTCCACCTAGTGACCGTTTTTTATTGGCCGTAGTTACCTAAATGACAATTTTGATTTCGCAAGTAAAAAAAACACATACTGTAGTCACAAATATATTATGTTCTAGAATGAAACGCATACGATTATCAGTTACCTTAGAAAATGAAGATTTGTCTGGAGATTTTTCAAATCTAATCGAAATTATTGGAAATTTAGGTAAATGATTTAAAAATCACGAAAAACAAATATGATAATTGGGAATATTCAGAGCCGTTTGGGAGTACAATTGAAGAAATAAAGAATATTCTCACAGCGGAAAAGAATACTCTGGAAAAAATTATAAATATTTGCAATATACTGCTGGATAACGAAATTGAAAAACATCCAGTTTTGCACCAACCAAAAATATCACCGATGAAACGTACGTTTTTTCCAATCTGAGAGAACCAGAGATAGCCAAATATTTTAACAATTCCGGCTCATCACGTGACTTGAAATCACCGATCGAAGTTGCACATTATTATGTTATATCGATTACGGGGCTCCTGGTATTTTTTTACTAGATTTTTAGCCAAAATTTTTATTTAATTCAGCTTTTGCAAACGACTTATCCGATTGAATTCTAAGATAGCTAAAACAGAGCACAGATATCTGGTAAATAATTGAATTTAAAAAATTTGTCAGAATCCGACGATTGTTACCAATTTTTTATGAAAAACTACAGTAGTAATTCAAAAATTTCAGTAATCTTAGAAAAAAGATAAATTAAATTGGTCCGATGAACCAATTTTTTTTATTTTTCACAGGATATTTGTGCTCAGTTTGAGCTATCTAAGAATGTTATCGGATGAGTTGTTTTTAAAAGCCAAATTAAATAAAAAATCTGGCTTAAAAACTAGTAAAAAATGACAAGGAGCCCCCGTAATTGATATATACATTTTCTTAAACTATTGCTAAATGTTAAAAAATTGTACCACGCTGATCTAGAGAAAATTGAGCTCCAAATCGTGAAATATCACAAAATAACGGTTTTTCATAATTCTAGAACGACTCCAATCAAAATTTCAACAAAAAAAATTTCCGGTAATCATAGACGAAGTACACCCCGTTAATCATACAAAATTTTATCGATTTTTATAAAAAACGAGAAAAAGACATCGAAGCCAAAATTAGTGTTCTAGATCTCTTCACCCACCTGGTGCTCAAAATATTTAAATTAACTCTGCCTAACTTTTAATTAGGTCGCTTTTTTTATCGGTAGGCCCACCTAAGGGGTATCTGTTCTGAGAGAACTAGATAGCGACAAACGTTTTTTTGCATCTGAATTTTAACCGAATTTGTAGTGGTAAATTTTTTTTTCGGTGATTACCGGTAATTCGCAAAAAATCGTTTTTTTAGGTCATTTTGAGCAATTTCAATGACTGATTTCCGGTCACGTGATCAACCTTGGAAGCAAAAAAAAATTTCTACCGCATATTTTTTTCCACGGTTTCACATGCAGAAAACCATTTGTCGCTATCTTGTCTAGTTCTCCCAGTCGAAATCACAATGGGCCAACCGAAAAAAAAAATCGACCTTAAAATCGACCTTAAATCGACTAAAGTATTTTCACTTTTAATATGGCTTCAATTTTTAGATTTTATAAAGACAGATGAAAATGGAGATATAATTTTATCAGAAGACTCCGATGAACTAAGTACGTAAGCCCATGTTTTGTTAAATAATTTCAAAATGTTTGATCTCAAATTTTAATCGATGAGATCATTCCTGAGAATTTCATTTTAAATCTTCTTAACCCTCTCACACATAAAACGCCATTCGGGGACGCTACCGTAGCGCTTATTACGGGTAAAGTAAAGTGTTGTAACTTTCACTGTTTTTAGTCCTTGAGATTAGGATAGACCTAACTTTTTATACTCTTTAATTTATATTTTGACTTCATTACCCCGTAGAATGATGACTTTGACAAATGACTTTTAACCTACGCAATCAATTTCTGGGAAAATGAGAGACGTCAGAACAAAAATTAATGATGGAGGAGATCCCGAATTAAATTTCTAAATCTGACTATCTCAGAAATAACCTGCAATTTTCGGTCTTCAATCTACAGCTTTTTCCGAAAATAAAACCTAACCTACGCAATTTATCGAAATCAACTTCTAAAGAAATAAAAAGTTCTCAAAACAGTCAGATCAAAATTGAAAGTGGGTAGATTGAGAAAAAATTGTTCCTAAAAAGAGTATATTAAGAGTACCTGTAATATTCTCTGGTCACTAATCTATAGGTGTTTTTCAAAATGGCTCCGTGTGTGAGGGGGTTAATACAGTGAAAAGTTTGCGAATACTCACATAATTTTGAGAATTTAGGAAAAAGTGTGCCTGAGATTACAAAAGTGCATATTTTTTATTTCACAAATCATAAAATTACATTCGAATATTTTGTTAATTATTTTGAAGCATTTTAACATTTGTTTTTGTACCTAACCCCCACATACACTGCTGTGTTTTAAAATATTTTGGTGAAGTATTATTTTGGCCACGGGAATATCGGAACAGACCCCCGAAACTTCCCCTTATTTTCAATTTCAAGAAGTTTGGTGAGTTTCAGAAATTGCTCATTAGACCGGAAATGCATTATTTGGATGCAGTTTTATGCAGTTAAAATAGCAATGGAACCAGATAATAATCTACAAATATACTTATAAAGCTAATTTTCGGAGAGGGATGTTTTGACAATAATTATTTTGACACCGGGCACCACCTGGTGGTGAAAAAACATTTTCTTCTTTCTCGTGACTCGGACCAAATTTAAATCTAAGAATATACTTAGTAGTTTTTCAAGCGAAAATATATTGCATCATTTTTTGGGGATCCGACACCACCTGGTTGATTTAATTCAATTTATAAATTGTTATTTTTTGAAATCAGCCATTTTTTGAGATAACATACTCATCGTGTGTTTTAAAACACTCATGTGCAGGTACGTAATAGAACATCGCGTGCAGGTGGGGGTTAATATACTGTGGTATTCGTCTAAGAGGACAAAACGACAAGAATTTGGCCATTTTCGAGCAGTGCGTTCGTCTAAGAGGACAAAACGGGGCGTTGAAAGTGTAGTAAGAAGCAAAAAATTGTAGTGAAAAAAAAATAATACCCATAATAATGTAGCAAAATTTGATTTTAGATTTTTCTGTCCTCTTAGACGAATACCACAGTATTTTCTAACCAATATTCCCAAAGGTGACGACTCTAGCGATGAGTCTTTCTCAATTCCACAAAAACTTGATACCCCAGAAAAGTCTCCATCAAAAACTATCGAACTTGAGCCAGAATCTTTGGAGCTATCAAGCGAGAATGAATCCACAGCTGTATTTAAAAAAGAACTTGACGATGAATCTTCTCAGAAATCCCCAAGAGATTCTATCCCCTTAGAAGGGTCTCAATCTTCAACCTCATCCTTTGAAATTTTACCAGAGTCTAAGGGAGGTATACCATTTTCATCGATAATTTTTTTGGTCGACTTTTTTCCTCTATCTTTTGCTATAAAAATTGCGTAGGCGTTAAAACTTCTCTTATAAACGAATAAAAATGTATACAATTGAAAGGTGGGTATGTTGATATCACAAACTTTGTCAGAAAAGCACTTTCATAATTATATTGTAGTAAATGCGAAAATAAAATTTTCAGAACATTTAGAATATATTCTAGAAATTTGCATTGGAAATAATAAATATTTTCCGCCTACACATTTATCTATAGTTAACCACTACCTGCATCTCTGTGTTTTAAAGCACAGAGACCAAAAATATTTTGGGAAAGTATCATTTTGGCCGGCGGAATATTCGAACAGACCCCCGAAAGTTCCCCTTATTTTTAATTTCAAGAATTTTGGCATTATCAATTTTTATGCAAAGCACCACCTGGTGGTGGTATTGGCGGTCAAAGNGATAATGATTCTCCCACTAATTAGTGCATTACACCCGTCTGAAGTTTATAAATATCGTCTTTAAAAATAAATCCCACATCGGGTCAAGTTGGAAATGGAGTTGTAATGAAAAGTGGTTTTTGATATTTTTACAGATACTTAAGTATGTAAAAAATTTAAAAATATAAAAGTTTGCAAGTATGAACACTTTCATTTTAGATAAAAAATAAAATAAAAAATTTTCACATTTTTTTTATTTCAAAAATCACTCCGAAAAAATGTACCAATCTGCCACATCGCTGCTACCCCCTTAAATCGAGGTAAACCATTTTCATCGATAATTTTTTTGGTCGACTTTTTTTTCCCTATCTTTTGCTATGAAAATTGCGTAGGCGTTAAAACCTCTCTTATCAACAAATAAAAATGAAAACAATTGAAATATGGGTGTGTTGATTTCACAATCTTTTTCAGAAATACACTTTCATAATTTTATTGAAGTCAATGCAAAAATAAAATTTTCAAAACATTTGGAACATATTCTAGAAATTTTCATTGAAAATAATAAATATTTTCCGCCTACACATTTCTCTATAGTTAAAGATAAGCTTTTTAAAAAAGTCGACCAAAAAAATTATCGATGAAAATGGTATACCCCGTCTAAGGATGCATNCATTTTCATCGATAATTTTTTTGGTCGACTTTTTTCCTCTATCTTTTGCTATAAAAATTGCGTAGGCGTTAAAACTTCTCTTATAAACGAATAAAAATGTATACAATTGAAAGGTGGGTATGTTGATATCACAAACTTTGTCAGAAAAGCACTTTCATAATTATATTGTAGTAAATGCGAAAATAAAATTTTCAGAACATTTAGAATATATTCTAGAAATTTGCATTGGAAATAATAAATATTTTCCGCCTACACATTTATCTATAGTTAACCACTACCTGCATCTCTGTGTTTTAAAGCACAGAGACCAAAAATATTTTGGGAAAGTATCATTTTGGCCGGCGGAATATTCGAACAGACCCCCGAAAGTTCCCCTTATTTTTAATTTCAAGAATTTTGGCATTATCAATTTTTATGCAAAGCACCACCTGGTGGTGGTATTGGCGGTCAAAGTTTTAAATTGACGATTTGAGAAGGTTCACATTGCGCGCAAGAAATTTCATTTAGTACAAATTGTCGCCCATGAAATTCTCTCTAAGATAGACAAATGAAAAGTTTCAGGAAGATAAGAACTGAATCAAATACTCTGAGGGAGTGGGCGTCGATAATTGGGCTCTTTTTTACACATTTTCAAGTGAAGTTTGTGAGAAACCTGGCTTCAAAAATAATTAATTTTTTAAAATAAACATTTTTCCGCCCACGCATTTTCAATGGTTAAATTTGACCTTCAAATTACTAAAATTTTTTCTTCAAACTTATCTAACAAAAGTTTATTCTGTTTTAACCGAAAATTCGTTGCGGTCACGCTCTTGCGGTTTTGTATTAAAAAAAATCCATATTTATCTTCTTTTTGTCAAGTTTGAATACTAGTGTGTTTTAAAACACTAATATGCAGGTGGGTAATATAACATTTCAAACAGGTGGGGGTTAAAGATAGGCTTTTTAGAAAAGTCGACCAAAAAAATTATCGATGAAAATGGTATACCCCGTCTAAGGATGCATCGAAAATAGTATTAGCTCCCAATTTTCAAAATCCAACAAATCTTCAAATTTATCAAAATTCTGTTATTCGTTCTCCTCATGGCCCAGATGAAAATAAAACGTGGAGTGCAATCAGATGGAGTCGCAAAAAAGAATTATTTATGAAGAAAACGGTAGAAATGACCCTTCTATCCTCAAAAGGCCTGATTTTTTATTTATAATTTTAGGATGTTAACTGTTCAAAATGGCGGGACAAAACCTAAGGTCTGATTTTTTTAGATGGATCATATCGATTACTTCCTGGTCGTTATTTGATAGATTTTTGGCCAAAATTTTGAAATAATTCGGCTTTTGAAAACAACTCATCCGATTACATTCTTATATAGCTCAGACTAAGCGAAAATATCTTGTAAATAATAAAATACAAAAATTTGTGCAAATCCGACCATTGCTTCCAATTTTTTTTAAGAAAAACTAACAAATACAAAATTTCAGAAATCTCAGAAAAAAGGATAACATAAATTGTTCCGATAGACCAACTTTTTATGTTATTATTAACAAGATATTTGTGCTCAGTTTGAGCTATCTAAGAATATAATCGGATGAGTTGTTTTCAAAAGCCGAATTATTTAAAAAAATTGGCCAAAAATCTAGCAAATAACGACCAGAAAGTTGCGTAATAGATATAAAACGGTTAGATAGCTCGGAAGTGGCACATACGAACTTTTTGAAATTTTAGGTCATAATATAACTTTCCCGTCTACGTGAGCACTGCAGAGCCAGTTTTTTCGATTACCGGTTTCTACCGGACATTTGCCAAAAATCATCGGTTTTTCGCCAGAGAAAAACATCGAAAATGACTGGTAAAAAATCGAAAAAACTGGCTCTGCAGTGACAGGTAGCTTTAAAAGTTACATTATGACTCAAAATTTCAGAAAAATCGTATGTATCAGTACCGAACTATCTTTTTGATGTGACCAATCTAAAAACAATCAGACCTTAGGTTAATTTTTATAAGCAGTGACAAATTTGACTGTGCCACCACGGACGAACCCTATGAAATATCACAAAACGTTTTTTGCATCAAACTAGAAACTAAAAAATATGCCTGGAAAAAATAAATAAAAATTTTGCTTTACCAGTGATTCAGGGTTTCAAAAAATTTGTAAAGAAATAAAAATTTTCTTCTGGTAGAGCAAATTTTTCAAAAACTTCTTCCCCGCGTCATTTTTGGTTTCCGGTTGGATAAATTCGTTTTTTTAAATCTCATACGGTTCGATCGTGGCAAATCTGTCGCTGCTAAGAAAGTTATCTTAATAATCTCACACTAACCCTATTTATTCTAAAAAAATTGAGATAGCCTATATCGAAGATAATACTTGTGCGTTATTCTCAACTTGTTTTCGAGATTCTCGCCTATTTAGATGGGAGTAAAATTAAAGAATCTCGAAAACAAGTTGAGAATATTGCACAAGTATTATTTTTGATATATGTACCCTACTATAATATGAGAGCAAATATTTGATATTAAAAAATTCTGACATTAAATTTATCAAATCAAAAAACAAATCTGAATTCGAAATTAAAAATAAACAGAAATTTTAATAGCAAAAATTTTACTCCCATCTAAAATTTTACTAGAAAAAATANGTGGCACATACGAACTTTTTGAAATTTTAGGTCATAATATAACTTTCCTGTCTAGGTGAGCACTGCAGAGCCAGTTTTTTCGATTACCGGTTTCTACCGGACATTTGCCAAAAATTATCGGTTTTTCGCCAGAGAAAAACATCGAAAATTACTGGTAAAAAATCGAAAAAACTGGCTCTGCAGTGACAGGTAGATTTAAAAGTTACATTATGACTCAAAATTTCAGAAAAATCGTATGTATCAGTACCGAACTATCTTTTTGATGTGACCAATCTAAAAAAAATCAGACCTTGGGTTAATTTTTATAAGCAGTGACAAATTTGACTGTGCCACCACGGACGAACCCTATGAAATATCACAAAACGTTTTTTGCATCAAACTAGAAACTAAAAATTTGTAAAGAAATAAAAATTTTCTTCTGGTAGAGCAAAATTTTTCAAAAACTTCTTCCCCGCGTCATTTTTGGTTTCCGGATGGATAAATTCGTTTTTTGAAATCTCATACGGTTCGTTCGTGGCAAATCTGTCGCTGCTAAGAAAGTTATCTTAATACTCTCACACTAACCCTATTTATTCTAAAAAAATTGAGATAGCATATATCGAAGATAATACTTGTGCGTTATTCTCAACTTGTTTTCGAGATTCTCGCCTATTTAGATCGGAGTAAAATTAAAGAACCTCGAAAACAAGTTGAGAATATTGCACAAGTATTATTTTTGATATATATGTACCCTACTATAATATGAGAGCAAATATTTGATATTAAAAAATTCTGACATTAAATTTATCAAATCAAAAAACAAATCTGAATTCGAAATTAAAAATAAACAGAAATTTTACTAGAAAAAATTTTACTCCCATCTAAAATTTTACTAGAAAAAATAAGAATTTTTTTCTGGACTGTTGCCTGATTTTGACATGTAAACCAATGGGAAAGATACCTTCGCCCAAAAATAAAATATAACTCGTATTTATTGAAGTTTATTCAGAAATAAACAAAAAAAGAGATTTTCAGCCCAATATCTCAAAAATTATCAACGTTTGGACAAAATAATTGGTTTTGAAAAATATTTAATATGTGAAAATCATGCCAGAGTAGTACTATTATACCAGATTTGCATTTATATTGTAATAATCATCAAATAATTTCATTAAATCGAGAAAACTCTCAATTTTTTTTAAACGTGATTTTTTATGAATATTTTGTAGGTATTTAAAAATATCTGTTGATTCTCATTAGATATACTATCAGACAAAAGTATTGAGTAGAACAGAGCGCTGCGCATTTATTGAGATAAATACACTGAAGCCTACCATGAGGTAGTATCACGTGGTTTAATTAAACTTGCTTAGCAAACGAAAACTTCAATTTTTTGAGAATTTTCGAATTTTTTTTAAGTATTTTTCTGCGACTCGAAAACAAATTTTGATGAAAAAAATCCCTTTTTTCTTACTTTCACGATTTTTTNAAAAAAAAAATTATCGAAAAAAAAATACCCTACTGTTATTACTGACTTAGAACCAATCTTGCCCTTAAAAATAACATACTGCCCTTGGGTCATTCTACGAGATAAAAAAATACTGGAAACATTTTTTTATAATAACGAAGATTTCCATCTAAAAAGGGGATGAAATGGGGATGGGAGGGGATGGAATTGGGGATAAAAAGGGATAGATTGGGGATGGCCATCCCCTCAGAATCCATCCCTATCCCATCCCTTTCCATCCCATCCCCTCATCCCCATTCATCCCTATCCCTTTTACAACCCTGCTACAGTATGTAAAAATTTGTTTTGTCTGTCTCGAACAACATTGTTACATACTGTAAAATTTACAAATGTAAATTTTACAGTATGTAAAAATGTTGTTCGAGACAATTGTAAATACAATAAAAATTACATCAATTGGTCCGAATGTCTTTAATTTTCCGAAATCTTTATTAATTGAAACAAAAATACTGTCGGCAAATAAAATTAATTGCGTGGGAAGGTATTGTGACACTGATTTACAATATTGTTTATAATTGGCCAATAAGATTTTGATTTTTATAGATTTCGGGAGATTGAGCATTTTCGGACTTATTTTTTTTTGTACAACACTTATTATGTTTAGCGAATCCTTGTTACCAAAATCGAATCTTCTCGAAGGTTGGTTGGAGAGAAAACTCCCAGCGTGGAGCGTTTCGTCCAATCAGCGACGCCTGTCTCTTTTTTTTCAAATTCGCATCACCCAATTAGTGTTGTATTTCCAAAACAGTATTTGTCGTTTGTATTTTTGTCTGATTTTTTTCAAATTTTGACTTTTTTAAACTTTTCAAAAATTCTATCGAAAACTTGAATGTCGAAAGTAAAAAAAACTGTTTTTTTGCAATTTAAAAAAAAAAACTATGCAGAAATACGGTCCCAAAATTTTTTTTATAATTAAAAACCAGTCCCAAGCCGAAATAACAAATCTTGCCGAAATAACGTCCGCTCTGAAAACAACTTTAAAAATTGGAGAAGCAAGTCCAATATTTGGAATAAGAGCAGACATAACTCCAGAATCATCTTCGCCAAATGAAATAAACTTTGATAATATTCCCAGTGTTTTATCAACTCCTGAAAAAAGTAAAGATAGGGGTTCCCCACAAAGTATACGATCTCCGGATTCGGTTAGCTCTGGGATCAGTAGGGGTAGAGGAAGACCACTTTTAACCGAAAATAAAATTGAGAAATCGAATGAAAACAGAATTTTTGATCCAACGAAAAATAAAAAGAAAATTCAGAAATCAGCTGGAAGAGGATATAATCATTATGGTGATAAGTAAGTCTTAAATTCATTTTTGTAAAGATTCCTCCCCTACTTTGACTACCGTAAAGAAAATTTGTTCTGGTGCTAAGTAACATTTTTAAATTACGTCACAGATTGAGGCCTCGCGAGGAGACAGAATACTGAACACGTGATCAAAAGAGAAAACAAAAAAATAATAATTCAATTCTCGCGCTTATTTACAAAATATTACCTCTTTTTTTACAGCCAGAAGACATTTTCTTCACGTTACATGCCATTTACTTTAGGTCGTTTTTTTAGGTGGGGCACTTATGATTTCGACTGGGAAAACTAGACAAAATAGCGACAAATGGTTTTCTGCATCTGACACCTTTGAAAACAAATTGATGTAGAAAATTTTTTTTGGCTTCCTAGGTTTATCACGTGACCGGAAATCAGTCATCGAAATTGCTCAAAATGACAGAAAACCCCGATTTTTTGCGGATTACCGGTGAACCGGTAATCACCGAAAGAAAAGAAAAATTTCCACCGTTACAAATTTGGTTAAGATTAACCGTTACAGATAACCATTAACGTGGCCCACCTAAAAAACAGCGACCTTAGTGTTAAAATAACCACAAAAAAAATATAACAACAGATTTTTGCCCCCAGCGTTCTAGAATAATTAAGTACTCAAAAGACGAAAACTTGACCACATAAAAAAGATTTACCACAATTTTATTTTCTTTATTTTGGTTGACCAAAAGCTGCGCTGAGCTTTTTTTTTCAAAAATGTTATTTTGAATGAAGTAGCTGGTAACTTTTATAAATTTTTTTGAACAACATATCGGTTCGAAGGCTACAATTTCAACATAATTTAAATAATATTCTGCAAAAATTTTTGTGCCGTTCTTACCTTAGGTTAGTAATAAGTTTCGTGACATTTTTTTAGATTTCGCCCGCATTACAAAAACTTTAATTTTTTTGTGAATTTAAAAAAATGACAACCTATTAAGGATGTGGGCGACGATAATTGAGATTTCTTAGAAAACTTTTTTGATAGCCCCATTTTGTAGAGAATTTTCCACTGAGTTTTTNTTTTCGAAATTTTCGCATTTTTTCGATTTTTTTTAAGTATTTTTTGAAAGATGAAGTTAAAAAATAACGTTTGCTCAAATTTGACCACTAAAACTTCAAAATATCGACTTGACGTAAGCCAACTTTCTCATCAGTGTTTCACTGGCTTTTGAGCCTACTTTCGAAAAAATCGAAGCACTTTTTTTTTCGGAAATTTTTCGGAAAATGACCAAAAAAACATATTTTGAGTTTAAGCTGGAAATTGCAAAAAAAGCCCACGAGAGTCTCTTACAATTGTTCTTAGGAATACTTGATAAAAATTTGAGCCATTTTGCAAATATATCCTACGAGGAGTCTGAAATTGTAAAAAATCGACGGTTATTTGGCGTTCTAGTCGCCGAATAAAAAAAACCCAACGAGCAAAGATTGACATACTACCGTTACGTGATCTGTGAAAATTTGAGCTCGATTTGATATACCGTCTGGGAGGAGATAGTTTTTGCACAAATGTCACCTTTTTACGATACTGTACCTATTGGTGTAATGGTCAAAAATAATTTGTGATGTACTTTTTCGCAAGATTAAGGATAGATCTACAAATCAGCATTTTCGGTTTTTCTCATAAACTGTTAGTTTTCAGTATATTTCACCGAGAAAATGTCAAATCAGAGTCGCATACCCCCTTAATTGAATTAATTTAATTCAAGTTTTAAATAAAAATTTCACTTCTTGAAAAGACGCAAATTTGTTTTAATCTTCTGTCCAAAATCTTTTTGTTCTAAAATTTTGACCAATAAAATTTTCAATTAAAAGAAGAAAAATGATATCATTTTTGTTTCAACAAGTGTACTGTTATTACTGTGTATTACTGTCAAATATGCTCTCTAACGCTATTTTTTAAAAAGCATTTTTAGTGAAAAAAATTTTATATGGACAAAACCACACGTTTTCACATGAACAAAACGAAATAAATTCGCCTGTCCTTATAGACACATTACAGTAAAAATATTTTATATGAACACGGTTCAGGCCGAGGAACGTTCAAACGAATTCACAAAACGCAGCTGAACCTCCAACTCAAATTCATAGTCACCCCACAATTCAGAAGGACGATAATCCTATGACTTACATAGATGAAAAGGGACGAGAACGAAAACTTGTTCAAGATTGGTAGCATGATTTTTCGCAAATAAAGCTTGGTAAAAACCCCTGGGAAAAAACTTTTCATTTGGGCAACTTATAAGTCTCATTTACATTATCTATTAATTTTCAAAACTTATGTAAAACTATCTGAAAAAAAAACCCAAAAATTGAAAATATTTTTTTGTTATTTGGTTTGTTTTAAGTTTTTAACAATTATTTTGGTGCAAAATATTGAAACAACTTCACAGTGCTTCAAAATCATAAACTCAAAAAAAGGTATAGTTTTAAAAAACTTCGGTCTTTTTTTATTTGTTCAGAATAAATGATCTCCTCGAAGTTTGACACTTTTTGATTCTCGTTTAAAATAGCGTAAAAAATAACGATTGGCTAACTTTTATTATTTCAAAAAATCTGGGAATTTTGACCATTTTTCAAAAATTTACGCTTTTTCTCAAAATTATGTGGAGATGGAAAATATAATATTTTGAAGCACTGAGCACCACCCCCTAAAGCCTTTGTCCGAAATTAATGCGTTTTGATATGGATTACGATGCCGGTCTATAGAAAAATACTCATTTCTGAGCTTTTTGATTTCAAAAACTTCTCCAAATTGGGAAACTAGTCTTCTAGATTATATCGATTACAGGGTCCTCTGGTCATTTTTTGCCACTTTTTCAGCCATATTTTTATAGGATTCGGCTTTTGAAAACGACTCATCCGATTGAGTTGTTAGATAGCTCAAACTTATCACAATAAATTATCTAGTAAATAAAAAA
>SCLH01000070.1:88147-128361 GCA_004367855.1 Oikopleura vanhoeffeni | reverse complement strand
TAAATTAAAGCACTAAATGTTTAACAGGGGGGTGCGGCGTATAGTTAGAAAGTTCGTCGCCCAAAACCCCGGACTATACGCGTAATCCGGACTATACGCGTACTTTCTAACTATACGCGTACTTCTGGGAAAATGTGCTCTGATTGGTCAATTTGTACAATATCTAGAGTTAAAAATTGCGTTAAAATATGGTCAAAGAAAGAATTTTTGGTGATTTAAGGGTAATTTTACATATATTCTAGACTAGAATTTTTAGTGTATTTATAAATTTGATTTCATCGAAAAAATGAAATAAAGTAAATTAAAAAAAAACATGAATTCAAAGAAGATTTCAAAGAAAAAAAATAAGACCACTGCTGATTGGTCAATTTAAACAGTATCTAGAGTTTATACATGTAATTGAGTTAAGGGGTGGTCAGAGTAAGAATTTTTGGTGATTTTAAAATTAATTTTTCGTTACAAATCTTCTAAGATGTACACATGATATGTATTGACTTAAAAACATGTTTTTAAACTTGTTGAAATACCGACACTTCATTGGTCAATCTGAACATGTTTTTAAAAAAAAGTATTTTTCATTGTCGCCCCGACAGGAGAATCTTGGTCTGAAAATCTGGTGAAAAACGCCTATCTTTTGCTAAGGAACGTTTGAAAAAAAGCCCTATCTTTTGCCTATAAGTTATATAGGCTATAACTATACGCCGCACGCCAGGAACGAATAAATTCATTTTTCAAAAGCCTACGTTTTTGCGGAGGCTTACGTAGGTTTTATCTCGGGTTCCAACTATACGCACCCCCCTGTAATCGATTCATCGACTAAAATCAAAACGGCGCTCTCCGTGTTTTTATTGTCTCGCGCCCGCTTTTTTTTGCGGAACAAATCAAAACGCCGTAAAAATGTTTGTTTACATTGGCTGTCTACCCGGCGGAATAAAAAAACGCCGTTAACGAGAAAACTCAGGCTGTATTTTATGAGGTGTCTTATAAATAAGAAAAAATTGATTTCGAGAAAAAAAACAAATTTGTTATTTCTTTCTAGAGAAACATCCTGATCAGATTGCCGTTTGTCGATATAACTATTATAACAATTTAGCAAAAAGATTAAACTCAGAAGGTACTGATGACCATGTTCTTGATCCAAAATACGAAACAGCTAACAAAAACATTTCAAGAGAAGAAAAGAGTGAATTGATCATGAAATACAGAAATAAAACTAGAACCACTAGTTTTGAAAATGAACAATTAAAAATTACAATTGAAGAAAAGGAAATGGATTCGTCAGTCAGGCATTTAACTCCGGTAAAGTCAGAATACATCGTTTCAGGGAAAAAGTTTACTTTTTATCTTCCTAAGTTTTACGAGCAAGTTTTACGACTAAGGTCGCTTTTTTATCGGTTGCGCACCGTAAGGGGTATCTGTTCTGAGAGAACCAGACTAGATAGCGAAAAACGGTTTTTGCATCTGAATCTTAACCGAATTCGTAGTGGTAGAAATTTTTTCTTTTTTCCCGGTGATTACCGGTAATTCGCAAAAAAAAATTTTTAGTTCCGTTTGAGCAATTTCCGGTCACGTGACAAAAATTTATCACCGCCCAAAATTTTAAATTTTTTTTAGCAAGAAATTGAATCTAAGAGTTTTTATGCAATTTTGAAAATTCAGATGCGAAAGATAGCGCTGCCAAATTGGTTACGATTACCAACAATTCAAGCAGAAAATTTTTACCTTTTTTTATTAATTTTTGATGCATATCTTTTATGTAAGTCCGAATGTAGTTAAAACATATCAAAATTGCGGTATCTTGAGCATAGAAAAAAATAAGTATAAACATTTGTTTTTTTGGGTTTTTATGCAATTTTGAAATGATAAAATGTTCATGCTGAATATACCTTCACTGCAAAAAAATGGTTGACGCAATTTTGAGCGATCCTTGAAAAGTTTGAGAATTAAAAATTATATTTTGAAACAGATTATAGAGGTGCGAGAATGTTATCGCTTTCGCGAAAGCAACGTTTTTTCATAATATTTTTTTGTACTTAAATATATTTCGGTGATCGATTGTCATTTATTTTTAATGAATCTGTACCAAAAATATTTTTTTTTAATTAAATTCATTTTTTGAACTTTTTGTTAGTTCTTGTTGGACTGCATTCAAAATCGAATAAAGACACTCAGAATATGTTGAACAAAGACGAAATTGTTAAATTATTGTTGGAAAGGAAAAATATTTTCACTGCTTTGGCCAATCCATGTCAACGAAAACGAGCTTTAGATTCAGGACTTTTCACTTTGCCTCGTGATTTAAGAGGTAAAAAAGATATTTGTTCAATTTTTGCTTTAGCTATAAAGCAAAATATAAATTTATCAATTTTTGAAATTTCTGACTTTTTTGTTGTATTTTCATGATTATTTTTGATTAATCAAAAATTCGTTTTTTTTATTTTCGTCTTTGAAAAATATTAAAATTTTAATACAAACAAATAAAAAATCCGAAATTAATAAAAATAATATTTTTTGAATTTTCATTCACTATTTTTATGTTGAAAGTTCTGATTTTTTCGACGAAAGTTTTCCTTCAATATTTCTTTTTTATTACATTTTGTCAAATTTATGATAAAATATTATACTTATTAGAGGCCGAAAATCACGAAAAACAGACAATCGCTAGTTTTGAACAAGATAGAAACGATTTTGAAAGACTTTGTAGCAATCATACAACTGAGCAGTATGAAAACCATGTTAAAAAGATGAAAAATTCGCTGAGTGATATGGGGGAATTGGAAAAAGTAAAAACTCGCTGTAAATTTGACATCAAAAGTTCAAAAAGAACTGAGGTAAATATTGAAACTACTGTAGCGTAATTGGATTTTTTTGTAGATGTGACGTAGTGGACAAAAGTGGGCGTTATAATTAGCATGTCCATATGAGCACATTTGGCTTGTATCTTTAGCCCCTAGCGCTATTTTTTGATTTTTTAGAGCATTTTAGTGATTTTTTTGAATAGACAAAACGACACGTTTTCAGGTGGACAAAACGACAAAAATTTGCTGTCCTCTTAGACGAATACCACAGTAGTTTATTTTTGACGTTTCGGCTAAAAAGCCATTTTTTGTGTGAGAACAAGTTTGGTTTCGACTTCAAATTTTTCGAAACTTTAAGATGCGAAATATAAGAGGGTAATCAACTTATTTTCGTGAAATGCGAACAAAAACTAAATATTTTTTACCGAAACATTTGGATGCGAAAATACAAAAGGGGGTAATCCAGCTTCAGATTTAACCGTTATTTGTACATTTGTTATTCCAAATACTGCTGTGACATGATCGAGCTATAATTACGGTTAAATCTGAAGCTCGATAACCCCCTTTATATTTTCGCAAATGTTTTGCTAAAAAGATTTTTTTTTTGTTCGCATTTCACGAAAATAAGTTGATCACCCTCTTATATTTCGCATCTTAAAGTTTCGAAAAGTTGAAGTCGAAATTAAGCTTGTTCTCTGCACACTGAAAATGGCTGTTTAGCTCAAACGTCAAAAATAAACTTTTTTTCAAAANTTCAAAATTTTATAAAATATATATTTTGTTAAAATTTTGATATTCTCTTCCAAAATTTTGAAAATAACATATTGTTCAATTTTATTTTATTTAACAAAAATTCTTAAATGTTTCTAAAAATTTAAAATATTGTCTAATATGTAGAAAATTTGTCGAGTTCAAAGAAATATGTCAAAAATTTTTCAAAGAGATTGTAATTTGTTTAAAATTTATACAAATATTTGAAAAATTAAATAAATATATATTATATTATAGGCGAATATAAAGTTTAGCGACGCCTAAAGAAAGAAAAGTCAAATGCTTTTGGTAGTTTTTGAGGACGGTACATCCGATTCAAGAAATTCAAATGTATTCTATGGTCAATATGTTGATACTCGAAATTTTTTTTGCATTCTGAAATAGTGTTCAATAAAACATAAGTTTCCAGTAATTGCTTTATAGACTGAGCGATCCTGAAGGTTTTAAAAGTACTGTCAACCGAAAACTTCTTTTAACTGTACTTTCAAAAAATGCTTTTACTTAGATGATACTATGTTACATACTATCGTAAAATGCGTATTTTTAGCGGAACAGTAAAGTACTTTCGCTAGGGAACCGTAATTTTTGACAATCTAGGACGCGTTCTAGCAAAGACATTTACTGTAATTCATTAAAACATTTTTTGTTTAGGTACATTATATTATTTAAATTCTTTGAAAAAAGTTTTATTTTTGACGTTTGAGCATAAACAGCCATTTTTCAGTGTGCAGAGAACATAGCTTAATTTCGACTTCAACTTTTTCGAAACTTTAGATGCGAAAATAAAGAGGTGATCAACTTATTTCGTGAAATGCCGAACAAAAAGAAAATCTTTTTAGCAAACCTTTGGATGCGAAAATATAAGGGGTTATCGAGCTTCAGATTTAACCGTAATTAATAGCTCGATCATGTCACAGCAGTATTTGAATAACAATGTACAAATTTAGGTTTAAATTTGAAGCTGGATTACCCCTTTTGTATTTTCGAATCCAAATGTTCGTAAAAAAAATTTTTTTGTTCGCATTTCACGAAAATAAGTGCATCACCCTCTTATATTTCGCATCTTTAAAGTTTCGAAAAATATGAGTCGAAACAAACTTTTCTCAAACAAAAAATGGCCTTTTTGAGCGCGAAACGTATAAGAAAAAAAAAAAAAATAAAAACTACTGGGTCTTCGTCTAAGAGGCAGAAAATTTTTGTCGTTTGTCACCGAAAACCGTGTCGTTTGTCTATTTAAAAAATCCTAAAAATGCTCTTACAAAATCAAAAATAGCGCTAGGGGCTAAAGATAACAACCAAATGTGCCCGCATATGATTATGCTGAATTATAAACGCCTACTTTTGTCACTACGTCGACATCTACAAGTAATCCAATTAGCTCACAGTAGTTTTCAATATTTACTTCAGTTCTTTGAACTTTTGATGTCAATTTACAGCGAGTTTTTTTACTGTTTCCAATTCCCCATATTCACATCAGCGAATTTTTTCATCTTTTAACATAGGTTTTCATACTGCTTCAGTTGTATGATTGCTACAAATCTTTCAAATCGTTTTCTATCTTGCTTCAAAAACTAGCGATTGTCTGTTTTCGTGATTTCGGCCTCTAATAAGTATAATATATATCATGAAATTTGACTAAATGTAATAAAAAAAAAATAATTGAAGAAGAAACAGTCTCTACGAAAAAAAATCAGAACTTTCAAACATAAAAAATAAGTTACTGAAAAATTCAAAAATATATTTTTATTATTTCGGATTTTTTATTTGTTTGTATTAACAATTTTAATATTTTCAAAGACGAAAATAAATAACACGAATTTTTGATTAATCTCAAATCTTTTGTAATAAAGTTTTACACTTATCAAAAAAATCAAAAAATTAATCATGAAAATACAAAAAAAAAGTCTCCAGAAATTTCAAATTGATAAATTTATATATTGCTTTATAGCTAAAGGCAAATTGAACAAATATCTTTTTACCCATTAAATCACCGAGGGCAAAGTGAAAATCCTGAATCTAAAGCTTCGGTTTCGTTACATGGATGGCCAAAGCAGTGAAAATTATTTTTCCTTTCCGAAACAATAACTTTAACAATTTCGTCTTTGTTCAACAATTCTGGTCTTTATCGATTTTGAATGCAGCTCCAACAAGAAAACTAACAAAAAAGTTCAAAAATGAATTTAATTAAAAAAAAAATGTACAGATTCATAAAAATAAATGGACCCAACGTATCACCGAACAATATATTTAAGTACAAAAAAAATATTATGAAAAAACTTGCTTTCGCGAAAGCCATAACATTCTCGCACCTCTATAATCCGTTTCACAGAATATACATTTTTAATTCTCAAACTTTTCAAGATCGCTCAAAATTGCGTCAACCATTTGCCAGTGAAGGTAGATCCAGCATGAACATTTTATCATTTCAAAAATTGATAAAAACCCCAAAAAACAAATGGTTTATACTTATTTTTTCTATGCTCAAGATTTACCACAATTTTGAAAGTGTTAAACTACATTCGAACTTACATAAAAGATATGCATCAAAATTAATAAAAATAGGTAAAAAATTCTTGCTTGAATGGTCGGTAATCGTAATCAATTTGGCACGCTATGTTCGCATCTGAATTTTCAAAAAAATTTAAAAATTTTGGGCGGTATAAATTTTCTAATTTTTGTTACCAAATTTCGAAATGAAAAAAGCACAATTCATAATAATTTTTATTTGAAGAATCTTTGCTTGTAACTTTAGGCGATTTTTTTTCGGTTTGCCCCAATTGTGATTTCGACTGGGTGAACAAGACAAGATAGCGACGAATGCGTTTTCTGCATGTGAACCTTGGAAAACATATGCGTTAAAAAGTTTTTTTGACTTCCTAAGGTTGATCACGTGACCGGAAAATTTAGTCATTGAAATTGCTCAACTAACCTAAAAAAAAAAAATTTTGCGAATAACCGGTTAATCACGAAAAAATAAAGAAAAAATTTCTACCACTACAAATTCTATTAGAATTTCAGCATGCAAGAACCGTTTGTCGCGTATCTAGTCTGGTTCTCTCAGACAGATACCTCTTAACCCCCACCTGCACGAGATGACCTACCCCCCCCACTTGCACGAGTCAGTGTTTCAGAACACAACACATTAGACTATATGGACATAGAGTTAGGGTGCGCAAAGCGTCAAAATTCTAAGCTTTTAAATTAAAATGATGTTTATCTTACAAAGTGTGTCCGCCTTACGCATTTTTTTTGTCCAAATATGACCAAAATTTCGAACATGTTTATTTTTCAATATTTTTTTTTCAAAAATAGCAAATTTTTATGTGAGTACGATCCTTGCCACAAGAAAACTAAAAAAAAAGTGACTGATTATGCCCTCAAAAACGAAGTTAGTGCTGAAATGAGGTTTTGAAATCACTTTCTGACCACTAGATGCCCCAAAAAATATTTTTTCCTCGAATCGTCTTTTTCGTTGGCGATTTCCCCCGATAGCAAATAAAATGTTATCAACAGTTTTATCTTGTTCCAGTACTTTTTTTTAACTGCATTAAACAAAAATTGCATCCAAATAATGCATTCCCGGTCTGATGAGAATTTCTGGAACTCACCAAATTCTTGAAATTAAAAATAAGGGGCAACTATCGTGGGGTCGTTCCGATTATTCGCTGGCCAAAAAGGACACTTCCCCAAAATATTTTTGTCTCTGTGTTCTTAAAACACCGCTCGGCAGGGTGGGGGTTAAGGTGCGCAACCGATAAAAAAAGCGACCTTCGTCGTAAAACTAGGCAGATAAAAGTTAAACTTTTTCCCTGAAACGAGTATTCTGGCACTTACGGAGTTTAAATTGCCTGACTGACCGAACCATTCCTTTTCTTTCATTGTAATTTTTAATGTTCATTTTCAAAACTAGTTGTTCTAGTTTATTCTGTATTTCATTCAATCATTTTTCTCCTTGAAATGTTTTTGTTAGCGTTTCGTATTTTGGATCAAGAACATGGTCATCAGTACCCTCGAGTTTATCTTTTTGCCTAAATGGTATATATAGTTATATCGACAAACGGCAATCTGATCAAGGATGTTTCTCTAAAAGAAATAACAAAAAAATTCTTTTTCTCGAATTCAATTTTTCTTATTTAAGAACACCACATAAAATACAGCTGAGTTTTCTCGTAACGACATTTTTATTACGCCGGTAACAAGCAAGTAAACAAACATTTTTACGGCGTTTGATTGTTCCGCAAAAACGCGGCGCGAGACATAAAAAACGGAGAGCGCCGTTAAATCGCGTGTGAAATGATTTAACGTGGATGAACGATTATCTGAAATCGAGGTGAAATTTTAAAAACGTCTTCCCGGCGAATTAAAAAAACGCTGTTAACGAAAAAACTCATTATTTTTTGAGCAATTTTATTGTGAAAGCGATTTGATAATTTGTAAACCAAAACTGATCATCCGATTGATATTCAAAACGAATCGTCTGACATTAGAATTAAAATTTTAAGCTATCTTCTTTTATTTTTTGCTAGACATGTAAAAATCAGTTTTACAAGTTTTATTTTGGGCCAGCTTTGGTAAAAGTTATGGGAAAAAATAATTTGTTGCAGATTTTATCTTGAAAAAATATACAGATTTTTTGTACATGAAGTTGCAAGCATGAGAGTTTAGCTAATCTCGTGCGAGGCGGCGGTATTGTATCAACAGTTAGGGCAAAATCAAAAACGCAATGAGTGGCGCCCCTACAAGGAAACCCTTCCATGATTGTTATTGTACCATTTCTGAAATTAAGTCGGAAAAATTTTTTGTTTTCAATTAAAAAATTTTTCAAAGAAAATTTAAAATCGATTTTTCAGACCAAAAAGAAAATTTTCATTATTACAGCGGTTTTTAAAAGCACTAAAAATATGCGTATAAACTAGCACAAAATTTTTAATCATTTTCACCAATCAAAATGGCCCTTTAGAAGTCCGGTTGGCCAGTAAACTTTGGTCGACACTGTCTACCCGGGTTGTCCGTTTTAAAAGTCATTGTTCATTCCGAATATTGGTCGTTACCAAAAAGTTCTCTGTTAAAATTTTTTTTTCAAGCCAAATGTTTTAACTTCTAACAGGTTGAATTTTATTTTTTGTCGTGTTTCACGCATCACTCATTATTACACCATAATTACTACAAATTACACTATAAAATGAGTGAGCGTGAAAAAAACACCGAAAAAAAAAAAATAAAAATCAAACCTGTATAAAAAGCCAAATTAAGTTTCCTCGCCCAATAATTATTTCCTTTTTTCCGAGTTGTTCCCTCGTTATCCCCTTTATGGGGCCGTTTCTGTTTCTCCATTTTCATCGCTAAATTGTCAAAGGATAAACCATCGTTTTGAATCTCGGGATATGATTTAATGGATTCATTCCTTTATTCGCTCATTATCTTTAAATTGCGTTAGTTGATCATCCAATTAAATTTTTTTAAATGCTAAAATTTTGCTGCAAATGGGAAATAAAAGTTTTTCAGAGCCAGGTTCAGGGTTTAGTTAACAAGAAAATAAAATTTGTATTACATAATAGCGCATTTAGTCTAAACCAACCAAGCTCGAGCAAGCAAAAAATAGAAATTGTTAACTCCACCCAAAGATATATATGGATTTGCGGATGCCGTCAATAGAAAAATACTCATTTTCAAATGACGTTATTCAATCAAGTATAAATCCCTCTCTTAAAAAAATGTTAAAAAATTGTTATTTAGATCCTTTTTCATAATGACAGTCGAGCTTGGTTACTTGGTAATACTGTGGGAGATCTTATCACAAATAATCAAGGTCGATTTCAGTCGGCTCATCGAACGCGTCAAATTCTAATGAACAAATTATCTGGACTTGATAAATATCACGAATTATTTGTTTTAACTGATAAAGATAAATCAAATATCAGAAAGCGAAAACAAGAAGAAAATCTAGAAAGAAATGCTGGAAAGCGAAAATATATCGAATCAGCGCTGGAATAGTGTCCCATAAATATCTGTTTAATATAAAATACATCAAACTGCCTTTAAATTGAGCGGTGAAGGTATCTTTAAGATCGGAAAATTATTTTTTATTTAAAATTGCATAAAAAAGACGAAAATTTTTGATAGCAAAAAATACCTCCGCCTAATGTTTTTGATATTTTCGAAGGATTATTTTCAAATTTGAAATTCCAAAGAAATGCTGGAAAGCGCAAATAAATCTTTTTAGTCCTGGAATAGTGTCCTATGAATATCTGTTTAATAAAAAATACATCAAACTGCGTGTAAATTTAACGGTGAAGCTATCTTTCGCATTGATATTATTCTAAATTTTAAATTGCATGCAAAACGCTAAAGAAATTCGGTTAGGTCGTTTTTTTTATCGGTCATCCCACTTAAGGGGTATCTGTTCTGAGAGAACCAGACTAGATAGCGAATCTTAACCGAATTTGGAGCGCAGGAAATTTTTGTTTTTTCGTGATTACGGTTCACCGGTAATTCGCAAAAAACGTGTTTCGGCCATTTTGAGCAATTTCGATGACTGATTCGGTCACGTGATCAAAATAAGAAGCCAAAAAAATTTTCTACCGCATATTTTTTTCCAAGTTTACCTGCAGAAACCATTTGTCGCTATCTTATCTAGTTCCCCAGTCGAAATCACAATGGTGCAACCGAAAAAAAACGACCTTAGCGAAGAAAATGCCACCGCCAAAATTGTATATCTTTTATAAAAACAATTTCATATTTTCTTTCGAACTATGTTCAGAATCGTCTTTTCTAAAATTTGCATTAAAATTTTGTTTTCGTTTCATGTAATTAAAAAAAATGCGAAGATACACCGCAAATTAACATCATCCGGAAAGACTCAAACAAAAACTTTTCACCTCATTTTATTAATTTTAGATGCATATTTTCCCTTCAAAATATTTTATTTTCTGAAATAAAGGTATTTTCAAATTTTAATATTTTTCATTTAGAAATGGGGGCACGAAAGCGTAATATTAAACCTGCCACTAGTCTTACAAAGGCGAAAAACGAGACTGAAGCGGTCGAGAAGAAAGAATCGAAAACTCTGGTTTATTTAGTAGGAGTTATATTGTTTTGCGTTACTTTATTTTTTCTTCAAATAAATTTGGCTGCAGAAACTTTAAAAGTTAAAAGTGGGAAGTATGAACCTGGACCAGCTATTGTGACGACATGGAAAGGTAAAATTTTTTTGTCGTTTTATTTTGAATTTTGTACATAATTTTTAATTTTGTCAAAATTTCAATAAATTGTCCGGAATCGGCCGTTGTAAGCTACCCCCTACATTTTTAATATTTTTTTTCTATACCTAGCGCAGAATTTTTGTGAGAAAAATTTTAGCTGTTATTTTTTTGTTTCCGAATTTGATCGTTTCGAACCCTAACTTTGCCGCTTTTGGTGAATTTTATACAGGATGGCCCATTTTTGGGGAACTTTCCTTTACGACGCTATGTATACTCCAGCCAATGAACATGCTTTGTTTTTAACGATGCCTTCTTTTGAAAAACAAGCCATTGTTTGTGCATTATCACTGGCCAATAACAGCGCTCGCTTGGTGAAACTATTCATAACGTCGTGAGGGAACGACGCTCAAAAGAAGGACATCCTGTAGCTAGTTTAAATAAAATCAATGCTCAGTCAATCATATAGCTTTGACTTAAAGTCGTGATGATCCAAGCAAGAGCTATTTATAATGTGTTTCATTCTCGCTCTATAGGATGAGACAAAACATTTACTCCCAAAGCTTGGAAAAAAATTAATAAAAAAGTCATTTTTCACTAGAATAAAAGCAGCGACTTCTTAAAGCGCCTTTAATCTCCTCTGACCCCTTGAAACGACAGATTTAGAAGAATGAAAATGCGCTTTAAGGGGTCAGGGACTGTGAAAGTATACGTGTAGTAGTTTTCTTAATTTTAAATATTTATATTTGTAATTTTTTATATCCAAACAGCAGTTTTTAATTTTTAAGCATACATTTATATTTATATTTTTTATAATTCAAATGTCATTTTTTCAATTTTTATTCAAATTTTTCTTTTTCAAA
Organism: Oikopleura vanhoeffeni; assembly: GCA_004367855.1. Taxonomy (NCBI): domain Eukaryota; kingdom Metazoa; phylum Chordata; class Appendicularia; order Copelata; family Oikopleuridae; genus Oikopleura; species Oikopleura vanhoeffeni. The sequence goes on along the minus strand of SCLH01000070.1, from coordinate 116,730 downwards.
CTTATTTTTTATTGCCTTTTAAAAATTGAATTTCTAGGTGTCAGTAAAGAGTGGGCCTCAACCTGGATTCAATATCACGCCTCAATTGGCTTCACTAGATTATTTATTTTTTGGGATTGTCCGGAATGCGACCGAGAAACGATCGATTGGCTAAATGATGACCCACTTTATAACTGGGTTACTGATAATTATGAACCAGATGAAGAATATAAAAAAACTTATTGGGCACCAAATAAAACGTCTGATTATTTTGAACAATGGACCTTACCAGCATATGGGGTGCACGCGGATACTGAAATAACAGCACGGTAAGTTTAAAAATTTATTGAAAGTAAAATTTTTTTAGAAAAGTTTGACAATTTTTTTTGGATAATTCCTGAAGGTAATTTTTTTGGGTGGGCCACCCCTTCTCTTGAGGATTACTGGAAAACTTTAGGCGATATCGAGAAACGGTTTTTGCATTCAACTGCCAACTAAAAAATATTAAAATAGAGAGATTTTATTAAGGAAGCTTTTTTTTTAACTCGACCCATCCTTCTCAGTCATTTTTCTCGAAGACCATACCAGATATCAACAAATGGTTTTCTGTTATGTGTAGCCAAGTAAATTTGTGACATGTCAAAATTTTAGTTTTTTTTTCGTGGTCAACCGGTTTACCGGTGATTGATGTTCAAACGTTTACATTTTTCAAGATAATCAAGTTTAAACATATAATTCCATGGGAGATTTCATATGAGGTTCACCAGTATAACCGGAATGTATTTTTGGGTAGGTTCGAATTCGGTGAACCCAATTTTTTTCTTAAATCAGCTGAAAGTTTGTATAGTTTTTTAACTTAATATACGATTTTTAACCTTTTTATATTGAAGATTCTAAAATAGGCTTTCAGCATTTTCAAAGTCGATTTTTTAATGGCTTTCTCAAATTGTTTATTATTAATGACGGTTTTTCAATTTTCATGACAATGTTTTTTCAGATTTTTTATTAAATTTCTATATTAAATTTTTTGATATGACCTTTTTTTAATTTTATCTTAATTTTTATAATGATTGTCCCTCAAAATTTTAATAATAACGTTTTTAAGCATGGTATATATAGTGACGACTATTTTAATAATTAAGTTTTTTTAAACTGTCTATAGTGAAATTTTTTCTAAAATTTTATAGTGACGTTTTTCGGATTTTTTTGAATGACCTTTATTTCAAAGTTCTAAAATGGCGTTTTGGAAATTTTTGTATAATGACGGTTTTGAAATGACTTTATTTAATTTTCATAATGAAGTTTTGTCTAAAATTTTTTATAATGACGTCAAAAATGGTTTACAATTTGCAGACAAATAAGATTATTTTAAGTCAATCTCTTTACGTCGTTCGAGCAGCTCAAATTGGAATGGGTGAGGATGTGACTTGGCTTTTACATATAGATGCCGACGAATTATTTTATGTCGATCAGCCAAACAAAGATTATTCAGGAACTGCAGCCATGCTATTTCAAAAACTTTCAAAAAAAGAATTTACACACGCATCATTTATGAATGATGAAAATTTACCAGAAACGCCGAATTTTGCGGATAAGAATCATCCAAAAACACCCTTTCATCAACGTACGCTTTTTAAGGTATTTTTAAACTACTTTTTTGAAGTTTTTCAGGGAAAGTTTTTCAAGGTATTTTGGGGAGTTCAGTTTTTTTAATCAACATGTTTTGTCATGAATAGTTTGTACTTTTGTGTTTCGCTTTAAGAATAGACCGCTTAAAATTTTGTAAAAAGTGATCCTCTAAAGGACAAAACCGAAATTTTTTTATGTTTTTTTCAATGACCATAATCATGGTGGTTTTTTCAAGGCGTTACACGCGGAATTTAATTCTCTATCTGCGAATATATGGTGTCATGGGGTTTCCAAATACGAGAAAACCATTCCAAATACGGAAACACCAGATTGTTCCTAAAAAAAACCACCCATATAATGTGTATTGATAGAAAAACGTTAAATACATATTTATGAATTGATCGATTATAATTTATTTTTTCGTTAAATTTGGCTGATTTGCCAGATCTTTGGAGCATCTAATTTCACATGTTTTCCTTCAAATTGTTTGACTAATTGCGCTTGCGCTTAGTAAACTAATTTTCATTTCAAATTATAGGGAAAATTATTAAGAGTCAAGAATTATGATTTTATTTTTTAAATGCAATTTAATTTTATTTTACTGTCATGTGTGTCTAAAAAAACAAAACGACAAAAAATTGGTGATTTTCGAAAAGTAGGTGCCTCTAAGGGAACAAAACGGGCGTTATAATTGTACTCAGAAAAACATTTGACAAAACGACACTTTTAAAAAATTCTCACTTTTGAAAATGGGAAACCCGAAACGTCAATAAAAACTATTTTTTAATAAAAATAGTAATAATATTTTTTGTCTCAAAAAGCATCAGAATTAAAAATGTATTAATGGACTTGCATTATTGGCTCTCTAGCGCTATTTTTCGATTTTTTAGACCATTTTTAGTGAAAAAAAATTTAAAATGGACAAAACGACAAAATTTTTTTTGTCCTCTTAGACACATTTGACAGTATATTACTGACTAGTATTATTATTGTCAAAGTTAATTTATTTAAAATTTTTTAGAGAACTAACTCTGTGACATTCAACAATGAAGCCCGAGGTGTCCAGCAAGAATGGAAACAAACACATGATAATGTGAACTTTTTTATGGGATACATGTGCGGTAAAGGTGCTATTAATCTTCCTGAATACAAAAAACAAAATCCTGGAAGAGCAGTAGTAGCACAACACGTCGTCAGATTTGCGTAAGTTTTTAAAATAGACTTTTTATATTATAGGTAGGGTGCGCAGTGGTCAAAACTATATTTGATGAATAGGGTCATACATCGGTTTTTAAATTAATAAGTTTATTCGTTAATTATAGTGGGTGACTTGTGCATAATTTTAAGGACAAATTTTCATGAGTGGAAAAAACTTTGCAAATTTTTCTTTGGTAGAATCATTTTTTGGCTCAAAATTAACAATTAGGGTAGATTCTTATAAAAGCTTAATCAGCTTGTCATGCCTGTCGGATAGAACTTCAAATTTAACGTCGAATAAGAAAACAAAATCATCGAGTTTCATCGTCCAAGTTATAAGGCAACAAAAGTATGTTATATGACACCACACTGGTGTCATATTGCATTTTAGAATAATAATGCATCTGTCTTCAACTTAACATTGAATTTGACAAATCTTGTAAAAATATAGCAAATCGTGTAATACGATTTCTCAATGTCTGTGACAGTCTTTACGAATTTTTTTTTATTTCACGTAATCGAATTAACCGCGCGCACTGCAATATTGCAATAAAAACAGATGTCAATATCATTACAAACAACAAGAAGCCTGACTTCTGTTTATAATAGTGTTAGACTTTTTTAAACATACTTTTCTTTGTCAGTTTTTAACGGAGAATTCAATTTTGCTATTCGGATATCATTTTTGTACATATTAATGTGATATGCTAATTTTGGTTTGCAAAAATAGATCAAAAAGTCAAATAGCAAATTCAAATTACTTTGAATATTGTCTAAGCGGACAAAACCGGCAAAACCAACGCATTCTGAAAACCGAAAAAAGTGTGAGTCTAAGCGGACAAAACCGGATTTTAACTATGAATACAATGACCATAAAGATGTAGCGGACAAAACCGGATTTCTAAAAGTGTCCGCTTAGACAAAATTCACAGTAGTCACAATCGATTTCTCATAGCCTATTTACCAGGAATTTGTATAATTTATTTCAAAAGGAAAGATAATTTTTGCATGTTATCCAGCATCCAGAACCCTCTTAAAAGTTTCATGATAATCGTTTTAGCGGTTATCGAAAAACCGGTAATCGCTGATGAAAAATTAGTAAAAATGGATATCGAAAATCGGGCTCTGCTTGGGCACGTAACATAAAACGTTAAAATATGACCAAAAATTTTAAAAGTATCGTATGTTTCAAATCTCAGCTATTTCACTCGCAAGATTTAGATATCTAAAATGCGTCATTTAGGTCCGATTATCGAAACTTGGGAATTATCAATGAGCTCAAAGATGTTGGACTCGAGTATAAACATTTTATTATTCCAAAATCGAAATACTTCAGTGCGTCACATTTCTACAAAGCCCGAATTATCCACTATATCAATTCAGACCTTGATTCCGCCAGGGCAAAATTTGGTTTTCGTGAAAAATTTGATACCAAAATTTTTGATAAAAATTTGGCTACAAAAGCTGTTTTAGATAGATACCAACTATGGGAGAAAAATTGGACACGTGAAGAGGGGATGCCAAGTGATGTTTATTATGAAAAAATGTGGAAAGCAGTTCAGAAAGAAAAAAACTCGGGTGGGAATGAAGCAGAAATTTATTATAAAAAGGCCTCTGTTTTAACAGGAAATGGATTTAAATTATTTTGGCCCAATCATCAGATTTTCGTTCAATTTCAATAATATTACAATTTTTAAATTGATTATTCAATATAAGGACAAAATTTAGATACAATATGGCGAAAATTCAAGCATAATTTTTTTATATTTTCCAATATTATGCTTGAATTTTAATTTTTATCGTATTGTAAATATGGCATATTATTAATAAAACAACTGTTTTTCCAAAAATTTTGACCGAAAAGCAAAAAAGGTCTTCATTATTTTTCAACAAAAAATGGCCAGATTTAAGGACAACACCTGTTTTAGCTAACTTTCTATTATAGACTCCCGGATTTGTGATTTTTAATATAATTTTTTTTTAATTTAAAAACTGCATGAAAAATTTCAACAAACTTTTTTTACATAAAAAGATGCCTGATTATCTCTATACATCACCATTCAGAAAAAAATCTATAAAACATTGCTTTCAGACAATTTTGACGTCTTCATCATTTTTCGGCCATAAAATTTTATTGATAATTGGATTCCGAAAATTTTATTTTTTTGAACCATTTTTATGAATATATAGACGATATGGCAAAATCTCAGCTGTCCTTATAGACTCACTGATTAAAGATTTTTAATATGGTTTTTTTAATTTTAAAATAGCATGAAAAACTTAAAAATTTCAAAAAAAGATGCGTGATTAATTTAATCCAAAGCAAGGTGCAAAAACACTTCAGCGTTATCTGAACAGTGGCGCCATTTATCGCAACAATGATATCCGTGACTATATCGTTCAGATCACAAAAGAAGTCAATTCTGCCGGAATAAATGCCCCAGGAATGCTAATGAAATTTAATTCAAATAAACCAAAAGTTGATCAAAAGTATTATTCTTGTTCAAGAGGGCCGCATTATAACTGTGATCATAAAGATTGCTGCTTTCATTTGAGATCTCCTATGTTTACTTTTGAAAAAAGACTTGTTGGATATGTCCGTTATGCTGCTTATGAATGGTGGGCACCTGGACTAAACTTAAAATTCTAAGTTTAGGTTTAATCAAAATTAAACATCCTTTAATTTAAATCACAGTTGAGTGCGTTTATAAGGACGGACATTTTTTCAAGGTTTGCCGCAGTGCTCGTATAGGGACGGAAATTTTTATATTTCAACCAGCATCTTGCTAATTTCATTTTCTCGTCCGTACACGGCCTTTTATCATCTGCAATAATTTTGATTAAAATAAACGTATTTGGTAGAAAATAGATTTTTTTGCCATTTTTTAGCTAAGGGCGGACATTTTTCAAATGGTTTGCAAGTTCCGCTATTAGGACGAGCATTTTCCTCGAAACTTTACTGATCACTTAGACTTTGATCGTCCTTACAGACACACTCTGCTGTAAATATTTCAAACTCGATACGAAATTTATTTAGCGAGCATATTCAGCTTCTCAGGCAGGGCAAGCGCTATAGCAAAAAACTTAAATAAAAAAAACGATCTCGAATAACTTACTTACATTAGAACAAAACCTACGCAAATCACCCAATTCGTCCTCATAATATCGATCGTTTGCTATAATAGCAGTTTAACGTTGCTCTCTAACAATTTACTTTGGCAGAAAATTAAATATTTATTACTGTGACGTGCGTCTATAAGGACAATTTGGGGAAAATATGGCCAAAACCTACGCTTCTTGATTTGGTCCGTCCCTCTATAAGGACAACTTTGGAAAAATAATCAAGGGGTACAATTTCAAAAATTTCTTTAAAACAGCTCTTTTTCGTAAAATTTTCGGCTAAAGAGCAAAAAAAAATAAGTCTTCACTTTTTTTAGAAAAAAATTAACGATTTTTTAAAAAATATGGCCAAAATATCTTAGGACGGATTGCTAAGGAGAATTTGGGAAAATTAGCTTGGGACAATTTGGGAAATTTTGCTAAGGACAATTTGGGAAAATCTCACCTCTCCTTATAGACGCACATCACAGTAATTAATTTTGTTTTCTCATAAAATACCTTAGTACTAAAGATTAGTACTAAGATTAAGACATTTAATGTCTCTTTCTTACTAAGTGGCTGGGAACCCCAAAACGTTTTAATTTCGTGGCAACCACCCCCTTAAATGTATTATGAGATTTTAGAAAAATTTTGACCCTTATTTTTGATTTCAGAGCATTTCCGCTAAGTAGCTGTTTTATTTAATATTTCTTTGGTTACAATTTTAAAAAAATATTTCGCAGAATTTTAATCAAAATTTTGTATTAATTACACTGAAATTTATGTCATTTCTGTAGACTGCATAGTATGCATTGCATATATAGTCGGTGATTGCAAAAGGCAACACACGCGCTGTCGGCCAAAAGTGTGCCTATTGCAATAATTGCACTGTATATTTTTGAAGACCATAAAAATGGGGATGGCAGTAAAACGGCAAAAATCAGTATTTTGACATTTTCGGCCTAGAAAACTCTTTTATCGAAAAATTATTGGATTCATGTTCTTCAGAGCGCGATTTACATCTTTTAGGAATCTTTTAAAAGAAACTTGAAAATTTTTTTCTGGACGGATAAAAATCTGAAAATTTCACCGAAAGAAGATTTTTCTCAAAAAAGCCTATTTCAGCTAATCAGCTTCACCAAAATGTGTATTGCGATTTGAAAATATACTTTTAAAATCAAAATTGTGTTCTGAAGTACAGGAATCCAATAATTTACAAGAAAAAAAGAGTTTTCTAGGCCGAAAATGCCAAAATAGTGATTTTTGCCGTTTTCGTTTTTTGCCGTTTTACTGCCAATCCTAAAAATGTACCAAAAATTATGATCTATAATTCTTTCAATGAAGTTTCCTTCATTTCATCTTTCAGAAATCTTTAGGGTAATCTTCCGGGTCGTACGTTAAATGTCTACTATGTAAAATGTCTACTTTTTAGTATTTTTTTGAAAATTTTTTGTCTTAAAATCGAACTATTTCCAGATATTTTTTTGTGTACTTATATTTCTGTAGGATAAGACTTTGAAAAATAAGACATTTCAAATGTTAAAAAAAAATTGGTAGACATTCGCAAAGTAGACATTTCACGTGCGACCCATTCTTCTTCCCCTTTGACTGATTTTGATTTAGTTACAATTTTACTGTATGTTAATAAAATTCATGTATAACACATTTAGACCTATTTTCGGCGTGAGTATTTTTAGTATGGACAGTAGCAAAAAATTTAGGAAACCTAAAATATGCAAGCTAACAAATATTTTAGATTGATTTTTTTAGGGCTACGCACCCTTGTCAGCACAATAAGAAAATTGAAAATAATCATGCTAAAGATACCTTATTTTAAACTGTTGCCTTAAAATGCCTTAAATTTAATTATATTTCTGTTACTGTAATAAAAAGGTGCTCTAATAAAAATCCGTGATTTAAATATTTCAGGCAAGAATCGGTGTATCTACGAATTTTTGACCAAGAATTTATCTTGCCTTTATACATTTTAGTATGTCCGTCTATAAGGAAAATGTAGCCGAGAAGTTTACTTATTAATAATAAGCCTTATTTTTTGAGGTGTATTTTCTGACAAGTTTTTTATGCCCACCTGTTTTTGAAAATTTGTTTAAAACACCTGCTTATAGAAAAATTTGCCCGAATAGAAAAAAATTTTCCCGAATAGAAAAAAATGTTTACTGTGGTTTCTGTCTATAAGGACACCCTCTATAAGAACAATTTCGGGAAAATATTGCCAAAACCTACGCTTTTTTATTTTGGTCCGTCCCTCAATAAGGACAATATGGCAAAAAAATTGAAAAGGGTCTTTTTTCTAAAGATATCAAAAATTCACCTCTTTTTCGTAAAAATATGGGTGAAGAGCAAAAAAAAGGACTTCGCTAATTTTTCCCAAAAATATTTTTTTATTATTAAAGAATGACCTCCGAAACTTTGGCTTATGTTTTCAGCTCTTCACCGTTATTTTTGAAATTTTTAGAGCAATTTTAAAAAATAATGACAATATAAGCTATAAAGTATATAGCACCAAAAGCTAAGGACAATATGGCAAAATCTCAGCTGTTCTTATAGACGCAAACCACAGTATTATTTTTCAGGAAATATAAATTTTTATTATTTATAACTGGATTCCGAAATTAAAAAAAAATGACTGTGTGACACCAAAATTTAAGGACAATATGGCCAAATCTCAGCTGTCATTATAAACGTAAACCACAGTACCAAAAAATTAGGCCCTGGTGAAGCAATTTTTCGTAGTACATAAAAATTTCCCCTGTTATTCTCAATATCTGTCCTTATAAAATCGTTATCAATGTATTTAGATAACATTTTAATAATTTTAGTCAAACTGGAGGGGGTTAGTCCAAAATCTGTTCGATTCAGTGATATGAGTACCGATTTCTTCAAAGTGTGCGATTCAATTGTTCTAGAATTCAATACCGAAAAATCAAGATGGTCTCGAGAAATCCCACTAAAGAATACAAGTACTGATAAATTAATCGCCTACGCGATGAAAACTAAAAATCCCGACTTGTTTATGTTTAAAGGACCGTCGAAGGGAATTTTGTATCCAGGGGACTCAAAATCGGTTTTGATGTTTTGTTCCGAAAAACCGGAAAAAAATTCGATTCAGCTGGTTTATGAGTTTCATGAAAAAGGAACGATTCCTTCATTTGAAAATTGGAACGGACTATAAAATAAAAATTCCGAAAACGCCACAGTATTTAAATAATACTGTGGTTTACGTCTATAAGTACAATATGGCACTAAAAGCTAAGGACAATATGGCAAAATCTCAGCTGTCTTCATAGACGCAAACCACAGTATATTGGCGACGTAAAATAAAAATAATGTCGAATGTGACGACCGTGTAACGATCTAGAATGTGGAAAATAATCAAATTTTTTCGACGAAAAAGTCACAAAAAATACAAAAGAGAATTAAAAAAAAGTGGCCACTAAAAAGCCTTCGTTAAATTGAAAATTCTGAATGTTTAATGATTGAGTCCCAATGAATAATTAAAATAATGAAAATTTAACGATTCCAAAAATTTAAATTCGAGCTCAAAATTTTCAAAAAAGCAAAACTTCGAAAAATAAAATGATACTACAAAATTTGCCAAAATCATTACTTTGAAAGTATATTCAGGGAGGCACAAATATCGCGGAAAATTTTTTTCCTAAAAAAAACATATTTGGAAATTTTATCTTGAAATATGACGTTATTCATGGAACACTCAAAGTAATTTGTAATTAAAACCTCAAACGCCAACGCAATTTCGGCGATATTGGCTCTTTCGGCGACATTGGCACTGGCAGGAATTTAGTTAAAAATCGTGTCATTGCGTTGGTTTTTTCGACGATATTGGCACTGGGAAGAATTTACCCAAAAATCGTGAAATTGCGTAGGTTTTTTCGCGATATTTGACCGGCGATATGGAGCCTCCCCCTGTAGACTTGTTTAATCCAAAAATGTCATTTTATAGTCCATAATAAAGCTTAAAAGGTGATTCCGACATTCAGCGTCGAAAAATCCCCGTAGCTCCAAAGACGAGTAAAATGACTGTTGCGCCACAAATTGTAAAAATTGAACTAGAAGATATCTTCAAAAAAGTCAAAAATCTAGAAAACCAGCTGGAGGAACAAAAGAAACTTTTGTATATTATTTTATTTATTGTTTTTATCATTATGTTTGTTTTAGTTATTAGAGCAATTAAAAATTAATTTAATTTTAAAATTTTGGTAAAATAGGGATTTTGGTAAAAAAAATATATCTTATCAAAAAACGTCATCTGATAATATCTTTTCAATTTTTTCATTGCAGTTTATTGAAAAACGAAATACAGTGAAGTTCGTTTAACAGGACGCATCCTATCAATATTTAATGTACTGTCCAGCGAAAAGTACTTTATTTTAGCATAAAAAGGCGCCATAGTACGATACGTATGTAATATATGTATCATATCAAGGCATATTTTTCGGTACAGTCTAGTACTTTTCGCTGGACAGTACTTTTTATATTGATAGGATGCGTCCTCTTAAACGGCCTTCACTGTAGAAAATTATCACGATAGCGTCAAGACGTGATGTCACGAAAAAACATAAAAAAACTCCTTAATAAAAATTTTCTAATACGGTATTAGTAATACCCCTTATTTTATCAAAAAATAATTTATTGTTTCAAAATGAAAACTTATACGATTATTGTTATATTTCAAGTTATGTCTAAAACATAATTAATTCTAGCAGAAATAGGCGAAGGTATCTTTAGCATCCATTTTGTTTTAATCCATATAAAACGCAAAAAAATATTTTTTCAGGCGGTGGTATTTTCGGTTACCAAATTTTTTTGAAAGTAGATTTTTTCCTGAAATGGCTAATTTGGCTTAATTTTTTCGGTTTTTATGTACACTCCCCGGGGGTACCGTACAACGGCCGATTACATAATCGGCCGTTGTGCATAATCGGCCGTTGTACGGCCCCCACTCCCCTAAATGTCTAACGAGAATAAAAAGAACATTACATTGGCCCGATTGGCTAAATCGGTCAAACAATTTGAATCACATCAACGTGAGTCACCTTTTAAGACGATTCTCTGTTTACTTTTAGGGAACTGTAATCTCAGAATAAAAAACTCTAATTTCATGAGTACTGCCCGTTAAAAACAAAACAATTATGTTTTTTATGCAATTTACAAGATTGTACGCAAAAAAGACCCCCGCATTTATTTGTACTCCAAAATTCCCAAAAAACCTCAAAGTAACTTCTGGTCATATTCCAAAAATCTAAAATATTTTAGCATGCTTGATATACATGTGCTAATTAAACGTTTTATTTTCTACTCTCCATGCTAAAGATACCGCCGCCACAAAAATGTGCCAAAAATTAAATCCGCCGTCAAACGTTTCATTTTAATTATCAAAATTTAATTTCAGACATGGTTGACTCGGAAGCCGAACTTTTAGTTCTGGTTCGTAATTTCATAGAACAAGAACAAAAATCTGACAAATTTTTGCTTGAAGAATGTCAAGATGATAAAAAAGCGAAAATTATTGTTGAAAAAACTAGTATTCTAGAACAGTCAAAATTGATATCAGCAGCGATTGATGCGAAAGACTTGGAAGCGACCGAAAATTTATTGGTTAATGGAGTTTCACCAGATTCAAATTATTTGGGATTCAATGAGAGATTGCAAAATAAAAATAAAATTGACGGAAATTGCTTTTCGATTCTAAGAAATGCTATCAACAAAGAACTCGTAGGTAATGAATTCATATCCGGGCCAAAAACGACTTTAGAGCATTTTTTTGACCAATCAGGCAGGAGCAAAATCTTCGAATTTTTTTTTCAAGAAAATATCAAAATAATCGACGAAATTTTTTTACATTTAGGCTTCCTAGAATTTGCAATGCTTCAGACCGCGGCCATCCTGAACTCCATATATATATATTCTATAGAATATAACAGAGTCCGAGTTTTTATTGAAAAACTCCCCTAAATTTGTTTCTATAAAGTTCAAACTTGAACAGTAGATGCGGCTGTTTATGGCTCGATTTAATAGACCAAAATTTGTCTCTGTGCGTCTAAGTGGACATTTTTCTGTGTGTCTAAACGGACGTTTTCAAAATTTTCAAAAACGTCCGCTAAGACAAATACGACAGTAGATAACCGAGAACCCTGCTGACAATTTTGATGGCAATTTTGAGCGGCAATTTTGATGGTTTCTTGAATTGTCAAAAAAATTTCCAAATTTTTCTCTAGCGCCACCTGTCGTTATTTTTGAAGATCGTTTTCGTTTTCCCTGATATCGATTAAATCTAGCAACAAAATTTTGTCGAAAATTGTTAACTTTCAAAATGCACTAATTTTGCTCTTTAGCGTCAACTGTGGTAATTTTCAAACATTTTGTAGAGCCTTTTTTTGTTTCTGAAATGCACCTCAAAAACAAAATTTTGCTTAAAACTTCGAATATCATTTTGTCTTTCCTGATATCGATTAACCCTATGGCATCCTAGAAGAAACAAAGTTTTGTTGAAAATTGTTTACTTTAAAAATGCTCAAAAATTGTTCTCTCGCGCCACCTGTATTTATTTTCTAAGGCCATTTTCGCTTTCCATCATATCGATTTATATCCTTGAAAACAAAGTTTTGTTTTTAAAATTAAAGACTAAATTTCCATATTCAGTGTTTTCGAGACATAAAATTAGTATATTTTTTCAATCATTGTTTTTATTCGACGTTTCGGCTAAACAGCCATTATCAATGTGAGAGATTTGGATGAACAGGAATGAAAAGTTGATTTTTAGCGCGAAATCAGGTTTCATTAATTAGCGAAATTAAAATTTTAAAAATATAAAGTTTCGGTTTTTGCGAAACTAGACTAAATTTGCTGACTAAATCAATTTTCAGATTTCGTCAAAATGATCCTTGAAAACGGTGGAAACCCAAATTTTATTTATGAAGGGGCAGATTTCAAGAACATTTACTGGGTGAAGAGTTCAGTCACCTCAAATACAAATATTCATAGAGCGATAGAAAAAGAAAATGTCGAAATTGTGAAATTACTTTTATTTTACGCGGCGGATATTTCAATTAAAAGTAAATTTAATTCACTGCCAATACACACAGGTTAGATTTAACACTTATAGCATCGAAAATTTTGTTTAATTTGAAAATTGCATACAAACCGCAAAAAAAAATTGATATTTTTTTCTACCAATTAAACTAAATTAACTACCAAAGTTTTTTGGAATACGAGATACTGCTGTTTTAAGGTTTAAATGTCCAATTTCTTGTTTTGGTGATAACGGGGTCATATTACATAACATTTTTTTGTATATTTTTTGAATCGCAATGAAATTCTATATTTTTTTTATTCGCCTGCGCTGTAATTTGACCTCATTGGTGTCATTTTGTGATTTGACCCCCCTGGTGTCATATTACAAATTTGGCCCCAGAACGATTCTCCGAAAAATTCTAAGGCCGATGGTACTGAAATCGACAACCAAATCCTTATATATCTCGAGATAACGGCCTTTTATTTTTTAACCGGTGATTTTCCGGTTTCTCAGGTTGAGACAAAAACCAAGTTTTGTCTCGAAAGCTCCCTGGGTAACTTCAAAGATAAATTTCGACTTCGGATGTGTCGTTCGTCAGAAATCGGTACCATAATAGACGGCGGGAAATTTCAGATGAATTTTTTGTCGAAAAAATTCATGTTTAAATTTCATGCAATATTCGTCAAAACCTTATCTTTTTTCACATTTTTCAATGATAAGGACAATATCGATCATTATGCCTGGGTAACTTTAAAAACTTATTCCATATTCTTTTAACAAGCAAATAAGTTTTTAAAGTTACCCAGGCATAATGATCGATATGGCCAAATATCGGCTGTCCTCATAGACGCACTACATTGACGATGAAAATGACTAAATATGCGTTTTCTTCTGTGGCAAGAGGTTAAAACGATAATTTTAGCTGTAAAATTGGGTGCTATGGAAATTACAAAAATTCTTATAAAATGTGAAGATTCCGACATTGAGGTCACAGATCAGCATGGTTTATACAAAGGACTTACTCCACTTTCGATTACAATCCATTTATTTTTAAATGACAAAAACGACGAAGAAATGAGCGAAAACTATTTTCAAATTATTCTAGAACTGTTAAAAAATGGTGCGAATCCAAATGTAAGTTATTGGGGAAAATGTTTTTGCGTCTTTCTTTAAATTTTGAAATTACATAAAAATCATGCTAAAAGTTTAGCATTTATGTCCTCAAGGAGCTGCTGGGAGTTTTTATTTTTCAGACTCAAATATTCTCATAAGATAACTTTCCTTATCAGCTAAAGCAATTATCAAGCTTTTTGAATTTGACGATCGAATCAAAGTTCATAACTTGAAAATTCTCTACAAACTCTAGGTTCCTAATACCTAGGTTACTTCTGTATAATTTTTTTTTAGAGATTAAGTATATTTTTTTTCTTCAGAAAAATTTCAGCTATATTTGAACATATTCAAAAATCACTCAAGTCAACTCATCGCTAAATACCTGAAAAAAGCACATCCAAAGTTTTTTCTCTAAAAGCTTCTCAAGATAATCATTAATGAATCATCTAAAGAATTTTTTTTTAATTTCAACTTTAAGTTCTCGTAATCACGATTTTCTGCAGATTTACTGCGCGCCATAATCACAATGATTATGGAAAAATTGAAATATTGTTAAACGGGCAAAATCATAATAATTATAAACTTGTAACATTCAATTTTAATTTATTATAACTTAAGTTAACTTGTTTCATTTAAATGTCATAAAATCGTGATAACGGGAAATTGAGGATATAACGTTTTGTGATGAGTTTCCCAAATCTCGAATTTTCACTCAAATTTTTACGAAATTTTCTTCACCAATAAAGGAATTCCTAAATTTCTGATTATATTAATAAAACTGAACAAGTCAAAAATTTATATTTTAAATGTTTTTTTTAAGTTCCATAAAAACGCAAATTTTTTTTTGTGAAATTGAAACATTTCCATTATTCACTACAGATTTCACTTAACCCTTGTGAGCACAGAGCCAATATCGAAGATCATGCCCATGCCTGGAATTTTTGCAAATGGTAATTCTACAACGAGGCACTTGCAATAATTCCAGACATATGCATAATCTTTGATATATTGGCTTAAGGTAGCTTTTCTTTTAGGTGGGCCCCCCCCTCTCCAGCAAAAACCGTAGGAGCTATCAAGAAACGTTTTTTTGCATCGTGTAGCCAACAAAATTTTAACCGCTGAAAATTTTTTTCGGTTTTCGAGCCTTACCGGTTTACCGGTAATCAGCGGAAAACACCGGTAATTGGCGGTTTTGAGAGAACTAATCATAAGTTCAACATGAAAGTATACTTATTTGGGTCACTTTCGAAAAAAAAAAATTTTGGCATTTTTCGTTTTGACACCAGACACCACCTGGTGCTGTAAAGAGCACTTTTTTGAATATCGNGGGGGGGCCACCTAAAAGAAAAACTACCTAAGTAAAGATTAATGGAAATTACTCGAAGGATGGATTTAATATCGCCTTCTCCCATATTCAAGGTATTCATAGCTTCATGGAATTATTCAGCATCAGCTTTTCCAGTGCCACGAACCTATCCAAACAAGAAAAATTTGTAGTTTCCGATCGATCGCCATAAAAGTTCATTTCTATATTCAAAACTCGCCTTTGCATTATCTGATAGAAAATATGACAAGTTATTTCCTAATTCGCTTATCTGATCACTTGGGCTTTTTGAGTGAATAAGTCTCAATATTTGTTGCGGTAATAAAACCGGAATTGTCATTTATGCGTTTGCAAAACAATTAAGTGCCTGCTCCCGATTCAGTGCTTGCAACATAAAACAGGTTATTCTGAATTATTGAAAATTCAACAACTATATCTATCAAATTGGATTTATTTGATATTTTTCTTCGATTTGACTTTTTCCATGATATTTCAATGTTTAAATATTTTCGTGTTCAAAATTTAAATTTTGTACCTTATTAATTCGCCGTACTTTTAGCTTTTCTTCAGTAAATACAAAACTTGTAGTAAAAATTCGCTTTTTTTCCGTAGGACGCACTTTTTTTTCGCAAAGTTTGCCAGGTCCATTTAACAGGACGCACGTTTTTTGCAAAGTTTGCCAGTACCATTTAACAGGACGCAACTTTGAAATCGATACGTCTGCTTGGACGGACTCTACTTTACTGTATAAATATGAATAAATGATGCGTTTGACAGGGCTCAATGAAACTGATTGAAATATCATAATAAGATATTTTTATTGAATTTTTCGGTCTTTATTTTCAGATTTGAGACCTGAAATTATCATAAATTGCCTCAAGTTAAACGATAACCGCAGCTTCATTTCAGGTGTCGTATTCAACAGGGTTTCTTTATTTTTTGTTATAAAATTTAGACAATTGTCGGAAAGTAACTTTTCAAAATACAGATAAAATTTTTATAAGCAGGTAAAAATTTGATCCAATTAAAAGTTTTTTTCAAACTGTCTTTATTTTATGATATCAAAACATTTACTGGTCACCTTTTCGACCATGTTGAATACCCTGAAATAAAACATACTCATTTACAATCCGTGGACGACGGGTTTTTCTAAAATAAATTACAAAAGCCCATGAAAATAATTAGTCCCGATATTTTTTCCGTTTTTTTAATTTTTTCCTTTAAAACTAAAACATTTGCATGCTGAGCACAGCTAAAGACTTTTTGTTCAATTAATTTTATTACCCTGTTATTCATAACAGATGTGAAGATTATTTTTACAGAAAAATAGGTTGTAGGAAAATGTATAAACGGAGGTATGTCTATATATGCTAATAATGTTGACTATTAAATGCTTCGCCAGGAGTACCTAAATTTATACAAAATTTACAATGTTTGAATTTAACGAGGCATAACATATAAAACGATAAATACTTTTGTCATTCGGATCATGTAGAAGGGATTTCTAAACTAAATGAGAGAATGAAAGAGAGACTAAAAATTGAAAAGAAAATTTAATTTTATCGCGTTTAGGCGGATAAAATGCAACGTATGTTTACCAAAAGTACTAATATCGCTCATTTTGTATGGCACCACTTGAGTGGGCCATAAGACGCTGACAGATTCTATGTACTTTGCAAACCTATGTCGTGTGCGATAAAGTTATAAATTATAATATATAATGATACATACAAAATTTTATTTTTATTTTTTCTTGCATTGAATTCACATAAAATGGTATATCAAAATGCTTGGATTGGATTGAGATAACCGTAAATATGTCTGAATTTCAACAAATTTGAAAAGGGTTTCGAAATACTTCCTAAATATACCATTTTATGTGAATTCAAAGTCAAAATTCAAAATCGTCTTTTATATGCATCATTACCACGCGCGCACGATATAGCACAATTTGAATTTTAAATGCACCACGGGTTTCTTAATACATATAGATTTTTAAATTTAAGGGTATCCCGGTCCCTAATTTGACATATTCTCGATGAAATATCAACCAAAAAGGGCTTCAAGAATATTATTCAGATTAGCCACTTTGTAGAACTAGCCTTTAACTTGCGAAAAATATGCCAACATTTTTTTGTATGACCACATTCCTTCACACAAGAGGCACCTCAGCCAAAACAGAAAATCTATCTCCTCTCAGGTTTTATTTTGAAATAAACTCACATTTTGACATAAGCTGTATAATTAGTATGCAAAACGTCGTAGGAGCGCTTTTGTCGATAAGTGCTATATTTATTCTTGAATGTGTTAAAAACCGGTCCAAAATACCGGTTTTAGGACTTTTTTCATCGGAAAATCTATCTCCTCCTAGGTTAAATTTCAAAATTAACTCAAATTTTTGCAAAAGCTAGCTCTAAACAATCAAAAGCTTCGTAGTAGCGTTTTTGTCAAATTTNATACTTATAAGGTTAACTTTTCAAGAAAAAATTTTTGACATAATTTATTTTAACATCCGACACCACCTGGTGGTGTAAGGAGTACTTTTTTAAATATCGACACTAGAATATCATAGGGGCCTAAAATCATACTTATTTGGAGTAACTTTTCAAGAAAAATTTGTTGACATAAATTATTTTGACATCCGACACCACCTNTCACCAGCAAACTTAGCGGCCAAACCTCGCTGGAACTGTTTTACGCTGGCGTGCAGCACAAAATCTGCAATTCATTATCAAAAACTTTATCACTTCTTGGCAATCCGCATGAAGCTGATTGCATTCAATAATTGAACTGTACGTAAAAACCGTACGTAGCAAACCGTACTACAAAGCTTTAATAAAAGTTCTAGAAATATCGAAAAAAAATCAGCTTTGTTCTCAACTAAACCTTCTAATAATTTTCCACAGGTTAAAATAACCGGCGCGTAACCAATACTGTACCTCAGTGAATTTATTTCACTGCATCTCATTCAATTTCTTGATGGCCCGATATCGCCGAGTTTGCCGAAATCGCCAAAAAACCAACACAATTTCACGATTTTTTGCTTAAATACTTCTGGTGCCAATATCGCCAAATTTTTTAAAGATTTATCTTATAAATTATTCTGTGGGCGTCATGAATGACGTCATTCTCATGATTGAATTTCCCAAATTTCCTTTTTTCAACTTTTATTTGATTGCGTTTGGTGAAGTATTAAATTTTACGCATGTTGGTGATTCACTTCATTCGAACCTATAATATTCGTGAAACTCCTTAAAAAATAAAAAAAATGTTCGAAAAATGACGTCGTTTTACATTTTTGAACAAAAAGTTATTTCTGTACCAACATCACCGAAAAACTGTATTTGTGAGTTTATCATCAAAATAAATAAAAAAAAATTAATAAACTAGGTATATTAAGTTTCATTCTTAGCAGGTGCTATAAATATAAGTACACTAACTAACCATTTATGACAACCAATGTAATGGAAACCCATTACCATGTAATGGAAACCCATAAGTTATGGGCCATAAGTTATGGCCCATAAGTTATGGGCCATAACTTATGGGCCATAACTTATGGGTTTCCATTACATGGTAATGGGTTTCCATTACATTGGTTGTCATAAATTGTTAGTTAGTGTACTTATATTTATAGCACCTGCTAAGAATAAAGGTTCCATAACCCTTTAATGGAAACTCATAACAATTTATGGAAACCATTTTTGAAAAACAAGGAATTATCATTTAAGGAAACCATTTTGAAAAACAAGGCATGTTTGAGTAAAACAAACTCTGTTTTTGGTGTGTAATTTGCTCAAAACTCTTCTTAAAAGTTTGTTGATTTCGGCTGCCCTATAATTGATCCCTGAACATGTGATTTAGAACAAAACTCTCAAATTTTCAAAAAAAATTTCAATTTTTCGGCTGAAAACAACTTTTCAAATTATGCCGAAAATTACCACGTAATGGAAACCCATAAGTTATGGGCCATAACCCTTTAATGGAAACCATAACCAGTTATGGAAACCATTTTTTTTCGCGAAAGTGGGTTTCCATAAATGGTAAGTTATTGTACCGCCTGAGTTTCAAGTAGGTATGACACAAAAAATGGAATGAAGACATTTTAGGTGGCACAAAATAACAGGTTTTATTTACAAAATCGATAATTTGATGAAAAACTTTAGTTTCAAGTAGCGATGACAACTTGAGTGGAATGTCAAATACTTATAATAAGAAAAAAACTTAATTTATGTATCATAATAAAANAATTTAGAATTTTATGAATATTGAAATTTTAATTTAAAGCCATTATTTTTTGTTCAAAGCGCGTTTAATCGTAAATAAATAAATCGTAATTAAAGCGAATTTGTGCGTCATCACTTATCGATTGATTAATTTTGATTGATAACAAAAAGAGAATGGTTTTCATTCCAGCACAAAGGTCTTCACCACTTGAAACTCAGGCGGTAGATTGTTCCGAAACTTCTTGGGAATGAATAATATATTGCAAAATGGAAAAAAAAATTAAGAAAAATTTTTTTGGGTAGTAACGTGATCAAAATATAGCGATTTTTTGTTTTTTCAGTATTTAATTAATATAAAACAGACTTTTTTTTTCGATATTTTTTCCAACCAAATTTCAAAAATACTTGGTAAAAAAACCGAAATTTAAATTTCAAAAAAAAAATTTTTGTCCACCAACCCCTTCCAACCACTTGATATCCACATATAAGTACAAGTACTACCCAATCTTAAAGTAAAAAAAAATCAGCCTTGGAGGAGCTAGGTTGATTGGTTTCCAGGTAGCTTTTTTTTTTAAAGGACCACCCCCCTGTAGACCAAACGGGTAAGAGATATCGAGAAACGGTTTTTTGTATCCGCGTAGCAGCCAAATTTTAACCGTTGAAAAATTTTTCGATTTTTGACCTCGACCAGTTAACCGGTAATCCGCGGAAACACCGGTAATTGGCGGTTTTTGAGAGAACTAATCATAATCTCAACATGATTTTATACTTAAAGGGTGACCTTTTGAAAAAAAAAATTTTTGGCTATTGTGTTTGACATCCGACACCACCCGGTGTCGTAAAGAGCACTTTTTTGAATTCGACACTGGAATATCATAGGGCCTTAAATCGTACTTATTTGGAGTAACTTTTCAAGAAAAAATTTTGGCATGATTTATTTTTGACATCCGACACCACCCGGCTGTCGTAAAGAGCACTTTTTGAATATCGACACTGGAATATCATAGGGGCCTTAAATCGTACTTATTTGGAGTAACTTTTCAAGAAAAAAATTTTTGGCATGATTTATTTTGACACCAGACACCATGGTACACCACTTGGTGGTGTTAAGAGCATTGTTTATACCATGACACTGGTATGATATGTGAACTTAAAAATGTTACTTATTCGGGTAACTTTTCATGAAAAAAATTTTGGCTTGATTTATTTTGACACCAGACACCACCTGGTGGTGTAAACAGCAGTTTTGTGTGTCATGAGACTGGAGTGATATGTGAACCTATACGCCTGAGTTTCAAGTGGTGAAGACCTTTGTGCTGAATGAAAACCATTCTCTTTTTGTTATCAAAATTAATCAATCGATAAGTGATGACGCACAAATTCGCTTTAATTACGATTTATTTATTACGATTAAACGCGCTTTGAACAAAAAAATAATGGGCTTTAAATTAAAATTTCATATTCATAAAATTCTAAATTAAATTTCATGAGAAGAAATAGCTATGAAATATTTATGCTGGACTTTCAGAACTCTAGAAATGGCGTTACGGAGCATTACGATTAAACGCGCTTTGAACGACAAATAATGGCTTTAAATTAAAGCTGCTATTTAATTCAGCTGCTATTTAATATGGACAAAACGTTTTCTTAATTAAAATCCGGCTTGATTATCGGCTTGAGATAGGAAGAATATTTGGTTAATCACAGCGGGCGTCAGTGTGTGTGTTTTTGACACAATTTTAGTTCAAAGGGGACGAACCATTTTACATGATGACCAAAATTAAGGATTATTTCAGTTAATTGAAGTAATAAGTGAAATTATGAAGGATAGTTCAGATTATCTTATTTTTATTTTTTTATTATGATACATAAATTAAGTTTTTTCTTATATAAGTATTTGACATTCCACTCAAGTTGTCATCGCTACTTGAAACTAAAGTTTTTCATCAAATATCGATTTTGTAAATAAAACCTGTTTTTTGTTCCACCTCAAAGGTCTTCATTCCATTTTTTGTGTCATACCTACTTGAAACTCAGCGTACATATACTTATCTGGGTAACTTTTCAAAAAAAGATTTCGACAGATTTATTTGGACACAGACACCATCTAGTGGTGTAAACAGCATTTTTTTGGATCTTTGACTCGGATATCATGTAATTGAAATGTACTTACCTNCTCATCACTTTTTATTGATATTTGCAATTTAGAATGTAGATATAAATACTCATCACCAAATGGAAGCCTTTTTTGAAAATTTTGCCTCTAGTGGTCAA
This sequence comes from Oikopleura vanhoeffeni, assembly GCA_004367855.1. Lineage (NCBI taxonomy): Eukaryota > Metazoa > Chordata > Appendicularia > Copelata > Oikopleuridae > Oikopleura > Oikopleura vanhoeffeni. The sequence continues at coordinate 94,835 of SCLH01000070.1, read as the reverse complement.
AACAGCTTATTTGGGAGCCTCGCGCAAACGCCTACTCCTCCTTAAATATATATGGAAAATTTTCAATTTGTACATCAAATTCACCGCAAAGGCTGAATTAAGGTTCAAATGGAAGCCTTTTTTCGATTTTTTTCTCCAAAGTCTCAGGAACGACTTGTGAATTTCTAGTTTTTGTTGAAATTCTTAACTTTTTTGAAATTAAAAAAAAAATTAAAATTGAAATTTAACGTTTTTTGGCAGTATTTCGAGTTAAGTGTCTACATTCGCAATTTTGAAAGGTGACAAATAAATTCTAGATCGAAATTGGTACCTTTCACTTCAAATTTCTCAAAAATCTCAAACTTACTTTTTTTTTGAAAAAAATCAAAATTCAGAAAAAATCCTAAGCTTAAAAAAACTCAGTGGAAAATTCTCTACAAAATGGGGCTATCAAAAAAGTTTTCTGAGAAATCTCAATTATCGACGCCCACATCCTTAAGTACATGTTTACCTAAAACCATTCAAAAACGGCAAAAAAGGATTTAAGAATTTTTTTTCAACACATTTTAAAGAATATTGCTTCAGTCTCAAGAGTTGAAAAATATATTTCTTTAGTAAGGTAGCTGTTTTTTAAGATATCATCAAACGGTTTGTTGCATCGTGTATCTGACCGAGTAATGATGCGATCGCGGGTGAGTTCCTTTAAAAAACAGCTACCTAAATTTACAAAATTGTTGTATTTTCAAAAAAAAAAATGGATATTCGGTTCAAATATTACGAGATATTTATTTATTAGGCTGTTTCGCCCATGTTTCACGTCTTAAAAAATTATTCTGAAACTAGACATAATAAAAATATGAGAACCAGTTTTTAGGAAAGTGTTTGGTAAATAAATTTGTATCTAGGGACAGATATTTTTCTTTCGGATCGAAATTTCAAAAGTTTAATTTAGAATTCCATGAAAAAATTAATTTAAGCAATCAAAAATTGTCCACACTGTCACTTGATTACTATAGTATATACTATGGTATATATATGTACCGAATAATAAAAAAGTTTGATAATCTGCTTTTATTGAGATAATATCGTTGATGAAAAAAACGATATTTTAAGTTAAAATGTTTTCAAATATCAAATTGAAAACAATTTTATTTGCGTTTTATGCAACTTAAGTAATGCAACTCTAAAGAAAAATCAACCATTAAAATAAAGTATTAAAGTTACTTTCAAAGTTGTCTGAGCCGACGTTCAAGTGTGTGTTTTTTGAGCTTATAATTACAGCTCTCTAGCTCCATTATTCGGTCTAAGCGGACGTTTTTCCGTGCGTCTGAGCGGACGTTTTGAAAATTTTCAGTTCTTTTTTTTAGAGAAAAAACAAATGATTTTTGGATCGTGTTACACGATTCGTGTACGTAATTTGTCAATTGATTAAAAAAAATTTAAGATAAAGATAAAATCCGGAAATGAAGAAATGGAGGTTTTGCTTTACTTATTACACACATTCACTTCAAGCTCAAATTACGAAAACGACTTCTTTCGTGAAAAAATTGAAATAATTTCCCAATTTCTAATCGCTAACGACGCCGAAATCAATATTTTCACCAAAAATGAGGATTCTCCACTTCATTACTTTTCCTCTCTCGGTTTTTGCGATCTTGCTGAAAATTTCGACGCGAAAATGTTTGAAAATCGAAATACATCAGGCTGGACCTGTCTGCATTTTGCGGCTGAATGTGGTCAATATAATATGATTAAACTCATTATGAAAAAATCGAAAGATTTACAAAAATTTGAAACTAATTCTGGTAAAACAGCCGTATGTTTAGCTAAAGAATTCGGATTTCCAAAATGTGCAAGTCTCATAGAATCAGCAAGTTTTGGTAAGAAAGAAAAATGTGTAAAATTTCAGGATCAAATCGAGTCGAAAATATCTTCGCTCAAAATATCTTCACCAAAAATATCAATCGAAGAATTGGAGGAAAATTGGGACAAATATGACGAGCCTTTACTTTTGCTGAATACAATTTTATCCGGTCAGGGTTGAAAAATTTTTTTTTGCTTGGCTATGAAATTGGGAGGCGGTATCTTTAGCATGACATTTTTAATTTTATAAAAACACCAAAAAAAAAACTGTCGGGTTTGTCTATAAGGACAAAACCACAAATTTTTTTCCAAAACCTACGTAATTTCGAAAAAAAGGTGATCTTCTATATGCAATCGTTGTGCGCAATTTGTTTCTTACCAAATTTGAGCCAGTACTGATTACCAGTAAACTTTTTTGATTGAAGCGACTTTAGTTGTGCGAACATTGTAGCTCTCTAGCGCCATTTTTCGATTTTTATAGCTAAATTCGTCTATAAGGACATAAACGCAAAGTCAATGTCTTTATAGACAACCAAATTTTTTGAAAATTTTTGTACAAAACAAAAATTAAATTTTCAGATTTAAAAAATTAAATTTTTAAATTATTGCAAAACAAATAGCTGAAAAATGAAACTTTGTTTTCGTTTTTACTGCAGTTTTACAATACAAAAATATTTTCCATGATAAAAATACCTTCACCCACATTTTCGGCAGAATTATATCAATTTTTTTAAAATTTTATCAACCCCTTTCTAGACCAGGAGGATGAAATTAAAACTTTGACCGCTGTATTACTAAAACAAGAAATGGAAATTCTGAAATATCATAATTTAATCAAAAAATAACTGCCAATAAAGATATATAACTTGCCTGAACATGATGTAAATAAACTTTCTGGAAATGTCAATCCGAAGCTAGCGTACTGTTTTAAGTTTTTTTGCATTTTGATACAATTATGTGCCGTCAATGATTCAATAATTTTACGGAAAAGTCATTAAATGGGAGAAAATAATACTGTAACCGGTGTTTCGCTGTGTTCGTTTAAACAGACAGTTTTCTGTTTAATTGTCTGTTCAAACGCACCATACTTAGGGTTCGGACCGGGAGAACCATGGGCCAAACTAAAAGTTTTCGGGCTCCTAGTGGTCAGAAAATTACTCTAGAAACTCCTTTTTCTGTCTTCAAACTCGATAAAAACGGGAAAATATTGATTTTTTTCAATTAAAAACGGCAAGAGCATGTGACAAAATTTTTCTCCGACAATTTTTCAATTTTCAAATTCTACATTAGAATTTTTATTTTGTTTTCGGTGCGTAAAGGAGCACTTTTTGAAATATCGAACTGGAATATCATAGGGGCTTAAATCGGTACTTATTGGAGTAACTTTTCAAGAAAAAACTTTTGGCATGATTTATTTTGACATCCGACACCACCCGGTGTCGTAAAGAGCATGTTTTGAAAATATCGACCACTGGAATAACATAGGGGCCTTTTATATCGTATTTATTTGGAGTAACTTTCAAGAAAAAATTTTTGCATGATATTATTTTGACACCATGGTACACCACTTGGTGGTGTTAAGAGCACTTTTTATCCATGACACTGATATGATATGGAACTTACAATGTACTTACGGTAAACTTTTCATGAAAAATTTTGGCTTGATTTATTGTTGACACCGAGACACACCTGGTGGTGTAAACAGCATTTTTGGGAGAAATTTTTGCATAATTTGGGTTAAATTTTATGGTAAATCTAAGCTCATAGTTTTTTAAGAAACATTTTCAAGCAGTATATCATTATCACAAAAATATTCGTTCACAATACTTTGGTTTTCCGTTTTCTGTAGGAACCTAGGGTCAAAATCTGATATAAAGATAATTTTGAATGTATGCATTCGAGCTGTTTGTGAGCGATGAATTCGATATTCTATATATTTTCTATATTCTCGATATCTATATAATTTGTTTGCCGTGCTGTCTTTTAAAGTCACATTGAAACAAAGTTATGTAGATCCATTGGCTAATTTAATTCTCTTTAAGTCATTCATTGTCGTGTAATTAGGTTTACCGCGTTCCAAACAAATTCAACGGCTGCCGGAAGTCCCACAATTTTTCTAACTGATTATTGAAGATAAAAAATTCTTCAGGATTGAAAAATTATTCATGCTCACGGCCCTTGTTTATGCACTGCTCAAGTCATTCGTGTTCAAATAATTACGTGTTCTCATATAAAAATTACAATGGCAGCAAAATTTGGAGCATGTGAAAAGGTTCATCGATTAAAATAAAGAAACTAATTCCATTCTTTTTATTTGGTACTTTAGCAAATATGTTTATATTGAAAACGGTACGTGGGTGCAAGCAGATAGTAATGGTACTTTGTTTCAACGCGTTCATCTCGAAAGGTTTTTTTTTTGAATCAAAATCATTTATTCGAGAACATTTATCGCAAAACTCAAGTGCATGCGGAATTCTTGTTTCTCTAGAAAAAGTCACCAGGTAAGACATTTCAATTACATGATATCCGAGTCAAAGATCCAAAAAAATGCTGTTTACAACCACTAGATGGTGTCTGTGTCCAAATAAATCATGTCGAAATCTTTTTTTTGAAAAGTTACCCAGATAAGTATATGTACGCCTGAGTTTCAAGTAGGTATGACACAAAAAATGGAAATGAGAGACCTTTGAGGTGGAACAAAAAACAGGTTTTTTACAAAATTCGATAAATGTGATGAAAAACTTTAGTTTTCAAGTAGCGATGACAACTTGAGTTGGAATGTCAAATACTTATAATAAGAAAAACTTAATTTATGTATCATAATAAAAAAAATAAAAAATAAGATAATCTGAACTATCCTTCATAATTCACTTATTACTTCAATTAACTGAAATAATCCTTAATTTTGGTCATCATGTAAAATGGTTCGTCCCCTTTGAACTAAAATTGTGTCAAAAACACACACACTGAGCGCCGCGCGTGTGATTAACCAAATATCTTCCTATCTCAAGCCGATAATCAAGCCGATTATTAATTAAGAAAACGTTTTGTCCATATTAATAGCAGCTGAATTAAATAGCAGCTTTAATTTAAAGCCATTTTGTCGTTCAAGCGCGTTTAATCGGTAAATGCTCTCCGTAACGCCATTTCAGAGTTCTGAAAGTCCAGCATAAAATATTTCATAGCTATTTCTTCATGAAATTTAATTTAGAATTTTATGAATTTGAAATTTTAATTTAAACCATAATTTTTTGTTCAAAGCGCGTTTAATCGTAAATAAATAATCGTAATTAAAGCGAATTTGTGCGTCATCACTTATCGATTGATTAATTTGTTTGATAACAAAGAAGAGAATGGTTTTCATTCAGCACAAAGGTCCTCACCACTTGAAACTCAGGCGGTATAGGTTCACATATCACTCCAGTCTCATGACACACAAAATGCTGTTTACACACCAGGTGGTGTCTGGTGTCAAAATAAATCAAGCCAAAATTTTTTTCATGAAAAGTTAACCCGAATAAGGTACATTTTTAAGTTCACATATCATACCAGTGTCAATGGTATAAAAGTGCTCTTAACACCACCAAGTGGTGTACCATGGTGTCTGGTGTCAAAATAAATCATGCCAAAAATTTTTTCTTGAAAAGTTACTCCAAATAAGTACGATTTAAGGCCCTATGATATTCCAGTGTCGATATTCAAAAAGTGCTCTTTACGACACCGGGTGGTGTCGGATGTCAAAATAAATCATGCCAATTTTTTCTTGAAAAGTTACTCCCAAATAAGTACGATTTTAAGGCCCTATGATATTTCCAGTGTCGATAATTCAAAAAAGTGCTCTTTACGACACCGGGTGGTGCGGATGTCAAAACACAATAGCCAAAAATTTTTTTTTTCTCAAAGTCACCCTTTAAGTATAAAATCATGTTGAGATTATGATTAGTTCTCTCAAAACCGCCAATTACCGGTGTTATTCCGCGATTACCGGTTAACTGGTCGAGGTCAAAAATCGAAAAATTTTTCAACGGTTAAATTTTTGCTTGTGCTACCGGATACAAAAAACCGTTTCTCGATATCTTTCTTACCCGTTTGGTCTACAGGGGGGTGGTCCCTTTAAAAAAAAAAGCTACCTAGTACATGTTTACCTATAAACCAATTCAAAAACGGCAAAAAAGGATTGAAGAATTTTTTTTCACACATTTAAAGAATAATGCTTCATTCTCAAGACTTGAAAATATATTTCTTTAGTAAGGAAGCTGTTTTTTAAGATATATCAAACGGTTTGTTGCATTCGTGTATTGACCGCGAGTAATGATGCGGAGGCGGTTTTGAGAGAACTAATCATAATCTCAACATAATTTAAAACTTAAAAGGGTGACTTTCGAAAAAAAAAATTGGGCTATTTGTGTTTTGACACCGGACACCACGGGGGTGGGTCACCTTAAAAAAAAAGCTACCTTAAATGTATTACTTTGAACATTAACAGCGATATATTTTTTTTGGTGGCGGTAAATTTTGCATCGAATTTTTTTTTTTGACTTTTGGCAAATTTTCTTACAAAAGAGCGCCAGTTCTATGACATGTACACAGGGCGCACATTTCTCTTTTGGCAAAATTTTGATATTTACAAATTCTGATATATCTAGGCAACGCACCGTGCAAAAAATTATACTGTCGTATTCTCTCAAAAACGGAAAAAACAATTTCAAAATTGTAGAAGTTTTTAAAGAAATGTTTTGCAATCAGTCCGTAATGAATAATTTTTGTGAACTTGTATATAATATCGATTACGCGACTTCCTGGTCGTTATTTGCTAGATTTTTGGCCAAAATTTTTAAATAATTCG
>SCLH01000070.1:65985-76617 GCA_004367855.1 Oikopleura vanhoeffeni | reverse complement strand
GATTACTGTAATTTTGAAAATGATCTTGAAGAGTTGTTCTCTAAGTTGAAAAAGTGTTTGAATCATTTCGGTTGCCTGTTTGTCGAGAATCGGCGTGATAAAAGCCGAAATCAGCGACACCCACTCCCTTAAGGGGGTACTGGTCGCTGGCTTTATGAGACCTCGGGGCATAATAAATGCTCCAAAATGACCCGGGTGATAATAAAGTGTGCTACAGACCAAATCATCAAAAAAATTTCTCGAAATTTTCGCGTTTTAACAACTAAATNACGATTAGTAGCACATATCGCACAACAGGTAAAATTAATATAATATATGATTATATTAATTAAATGTATATGTAAGGGTGCGCAGCGGTATAACTATAGAGGACAAATATAGTACATATAATATTTTAGTTTTCTCCAACGCATTTTTTTCAATCTGACCACCAATTGTTTCCAAAAATTTTAAAATCAATTTCGAAAAAAAGATTTGAACACGGAATTTATTACTAATGCCAGTTTTGCGAAATTATATCGAGTTTTGATCAAAATTAATCCATTTTACCGTGTTTTCCACACTTTTCAGGATATTTAAAATTTTTTGTTAAAATTGCATTTGTTTTCCCTTTATATCAAACTTTAATTTCCATAAAAAATATATTATTGGACATGAATTTTAATCAAAATTATTTTTATATTTCAAAGATTTAAAATTATGATCTAATATTTCAGTCAGTTCAGGATAAAAAACTAAAAATGGAGCAAATTAAGTCATCAGAAAATCCTATTACCTGTGTATAAACCAAACTCGATCGACTATATGAAGAAGCTGCCTCCCGAAGATGCTTATTACAAATCGACAAAATTACGATGAAGTCAATGGCTCTCATTTAAAATGCACGGAGGAGACGAAATGGGTTATAATAATGTTGTAACGAAGTAATTCATACAATAATTGTCAATGTACAATATAAAAAAATTATCGGCAGCATTTTTGGAATAGTCATAAAAAACCATTTTTCATATAGAAACTTTTCGAATTGTTTAGATAATATTTATTCTCAGTATAGGAAATGCATAAAACGCAAAAAAACTTTTGATTCTTTGTTTTCAGAAATCGTCTTCGTTGATGATTTTAAAAATTGCATTTAAAAAGAAAAAAACTCGGATAATTCTGAAAAATTTTTTTGTGTTCTGAATCGTCTTTTTGATATGTTAAAACGCATAAAAAAACGCAAAAAAAAACTTTCGATTTTTATTCCAAAATATTTTGTGTTTCGAGATCTTCGTCAGAATTCTCCACCATAAAAATAAAATTTGTAGAATATTGAGTTCCTATCCAAAAGAAATGTTATCTTGGCCTCCCCTGAATTTTCCTTCTTGTTTTACAGATCAAACACTTTCGCGAAATTATGCCGACAATCACTGTGGCAGTTCCAAGCCAAAAATTGGCCGAGAGACTTTGGGGAGATGTTTATTACAAACCAAAAAACCGATTCCAGAAGACACAAGTCTGATCACGATCGTCCAGGAGTGTTCATTCAATGGATAATAGAACCACTTTCAACAATATTTCACAGGTAAATTATATAATTCTATAGGTCATTGTTTAGATGACCTGCAAACGATTTTGACATTAATGAGATGACATTACGATCTCAATGTTTGGAATCATACGGCTGATCTTGGGTCCTTATATACTTTTTAGGGCATTTTATTTCGTGAGATCGCTACTGAAACATACACGATGTTTCTGAAATTTTTCGCCAAATGTAAGGAGATTCCCGCAAGCCTTTTCGAGTACCCGATTTTTAATATTCGATATGTTGGGGTGCATTTTTGGGGGGGGGTTTCATTATCAATTGAAAAAAGATATTTTAACCAAAATTCCTATAGGTTTTTTGCCTCAGAAAACCGATAATTCCAAAATGTCTATACCGGTGAAAGTCCGTTGACTTGGAAAACAACAAAAGGTCCATGTCAAAATTACTGGCACATGATAGAAGAACGTTGGGGGGGGGAAAAAAAAACGATATCTCTGTATGACATCGAGTTAGCAGATGACAAGGGGTTGCATTAAAAAAAAAACCTCTACATATTTGGTAAAATTATTTTTTTCTCAGGATCATCAATTTTGTGGCGATGTGGAGCGATGTATTAAACATTTGTTATCTTGAGGTCTTTATTTGTTTCCGACTGTTCCGGGGTAACGAGCCAGCTGCCGCGAATTCAAAACCGACTTCTAAAACAATAACAATATTTCATCAGATATTTGATCTTAACCCCCGCAGCACAGAAAAAAATTCCGCCGAGGCACGAGAGCCTTTCAGAAGGCTATGGCGTATTTTTTTCCAGCGAACCCTTTTCTGCAGGTCATGCACGACATCTCCCGAAGATGGCTCACCGCTTTTGAAAATCTAAATACATGAGAGTCAAGGGTTTGATACACAGAAGCATGCTTTAGATTTTTTGACCGCGGTCCAGTAATCCGGTGATTACGGCAAATATTAAATTGTCTGGCTTTCTCGGTCACTTGTTGGTGGTAGAGGACGATTTATTACTTCTCTTCAAATTTCCTGACCTCATTTTCAGGGGTCAAATTTTGTAATAGACCCCACTTTCAATACAAATGAATCATTTGGGTCATGTTACATATTCAATCGATAGAGCATAGTGACCAGAATCTGTAGAAACAAGTCATTTTCTTCTAGGAATGAAACTCTACCTCCAGGAAAAACCAAATCAACGGGGTTGTTTCTAGAGTCTATATAACCGGTCAAGCTAGGAAGTTACGAATTTGAAATTGGTCATAAATAAACTTTCCAAACTACGGGTCACTGCCAGAGACCGGCTTTTTCGATTTCCGGTTTTGTAATTATCGGTTTCCTCGAAAAACCCGCATCGAGATTTGTGAAAACTTCCGGGATCGGGTCCAAAAAATGATCAAAAACAAATCGACCCCACCCGGGGGTCCATATCAAGTTTTTGCTATGTTTAGTTGATATATGAAAATTCCAATGAAAAACTGGCATAGGGCTAGAATTACAGATAAATAGTATGAAATTGTGAAAAATTAAATTTGACACCAAAAGGGGTCATATTACTCGTTTTTGTATTCTTAAGCTGGACTATTGAAATTAATGAAAACCCTGGTCATATAGCTAGAAGCATAAGAATGTGATTAAAATTCTCAAAAAATAAATATTGAACACCAATAAAGTTCCCAATTACACGTTTTTTGTATTTAAAATGGACTATCGAATTGAATAAAAAGAATTTGGTAATCTGTGCTAGAACTTCATTAGGAATGGAGTAAAATGTCAAAAATAATTCGACATGAAAGACGGGTCATATTCAGCGTTATTTATGTCCTCTAACTGATTAGTGAACATTGAATGAAATATTGTCACGGGATGCAGTTAAGGGGGAGTGGTCGCAAAAATATACTTTTGTACTTCAATTTACCAGAATACAAAACTGCTTGAAACTTTTGAGGATAGCCATATGGTAGATCTACAAAAATAATTTATCAGAATAGTTATGTTTACGTAACATCTGAAAAGTAAACCACATAGTCTCAACTGACACGCTAATCAGACGATTTTTAATTTGACACGAACATTTTCGCAATGGGACAATCTTCGTAAAAATCATTGATTTGCCTCATAATATATCCGTTTTTTGAGTTATCCAAGACAATACTTTCATTCAATTTCAAAAATCCAAGTAAGAGAGACAAAAAACGTGTAATAAGACCGTCTTCAATGTCAAATTTAATTTTTGACAATTTCATCACATTCCTAATGAAATTCTAGCAAGATACCAAATTTTATCAATTTCGATAGTCATTTTAAAAACAAACGTGTAATATGACACTTTTGTGTCAAATTCAATTTGAGATTTATCACATTCCTTATGACATTCTAGCTTATGACCAGGTTTCATTTAATTTTAATAGTCAGCTTAAAGATACAAAAAACGAGTAATATGACCCCTTTTTGGTGTCAAATTTAATTTTTCACAATTTCATCACATTTATCTGTAAATTCTAGCCCTACTGCCAGGTTTTCATTGGATTTCAATAATCAATCTAAAAAAGATAGCAAAAACCTGTAATATGACCCCCGGGTGGGGTGGGAATTTGATTTTTGATCATTTGTTTTGAAATCCTATGTTTTTTGGAACCGATCCCGAAGTTTTTCACAAAAATCCTCAGTGGGGGTTTCGAGCAACCGATAAATTACCGTAAAAACGGGAAATCGAAAAAAAACGGCTCTGCAGTGACTCGTAGTTTGGAAAATATTTATGACCCAAATATTTTCATAAAAGTATCGTATGTGCGCACTCCGAGCTATCGAATCGATGTATATATGATGCATCTAAAAAAATAACAGACCAAACCTTGTTCGTTGATCTGGCGGTCATATTTTCAAAATTTCTGAGAAAATGATTTCTACAGATTCAAAAAGGTCAGGGAAATTTGAAGACGAAAGGTAAAACAAGTCAGTCTCATACCACCAACAGTGACGAGGAAACGACAATTTAATATTTGACCGGTAATCACGGAATTCTAGGGACCCGGTCAAAAATCAAAGCATGCCTTGCGATGTATCAAACCCTTGACTCTCATGTATTTTTAGAATTTTTCAAAATCGGTTGAGCCATCTTCGAGGAGATGTCGTGCAACTGACCTGCAGAAAAAGGGTCCGCTGAAAAAAAAATACCGCCTATGCTTAGAGCGTGGTTTACAGAAGAGAGATTTTGAGATCAACCTTCAATTTTTCCTTTATGATCAAGTTGAAGAGTTAAAATTTCTATCTCATGGTAGGGCTGCAGGGGAAATGTTGTTTATCTTAAATAACTTTAGGGAAAACTCGAATTAAGCGTATTACTATTTCACACGCTTCTGAAATCGTGCAAAAATGTACGATTTGGTCAGAAAAAAAACTTTTAACCTTAAAAACCTCGAATTAAGCCAAGACCTGTTCACACGCTTACAAAAATCGGCAAAAAGCACGATTTGAAGAAAAAAAAAAGTGCAAGCAAAAATTACCACCGCCGTTTTTGATGACCGACAATTTTTGGGTTGATATCCGGTAAAACCGGAAATCTAATAAACCGGCTCTGCAGCGCAATAGCCTGTAAAAAATGATTATATGACGCAAAATATCAGATGATCCTACGTACTGATTCCGACTTATCTCAAACTCGGTTTGTTCCCATCAAAAAACCGGACCACAGCCGTTTTTTGGAAAGACCGGCTCTTTTTATCTTATTTATCTGAGGTAGCTTTTTATCTGATATTTTTTAGACAATTGGTGACGTAGATAATACCTTGGCAAAAACGATCGATGAGCTCGGAATCCGCCTTTCAAAAACGGAGTTAAAAATGAATATCCGTCCGCTTCTCCGATTGGTCTGCTCCAGATTTTTTGGCGATTTTTCTGGATTGGTTGATGTTATAGCGGAAATGATTCCCGCTGCTGTCAAGGGAAATGAAAGAATTGTTAATGATGCTTATTCAGGACCATTGTCCTCAGATTTCTGCATCGAATTGAAAAAGTAAGAAAAATGAATGTTTTAACGATTCAATTTTTACAATATTGTGCCTATCTTATCGCCTATCTTTTAACTAGGGCAGAAGTGTTTAGACCTACCAAGGCATAATTATCGATACACATACAGTATATACAGTGGGTTGTACATATATACCTACAATGCCCAAAATAGACTCTCCATAATAACAATGAATCTGGTTCCGCGAATCAGAATTTCAAATTTTGTAAATTACGTGATTACGTAACGTGTTCTAAGCTTCTCGAATCATAAAATTTGACAATTTAGCTTCCTCTTGCGCCCACGTAACCAATCAGGACGAAAACCCTTAAAACATCCACCTCTCAGGCGTTAGGAGAGGGGAAGGCATTGTATATACAGTGGGTTACCACAAATCGCCCCAGTTTTGGAAAGTTTATATCGAAGATAGTCCCTTCCCCTGCTTTTTCACTCACGCGTCATAACTGTGACGTCAGAAAATATCGTGACCAATCAAATCACACGATTCTTGAAATAAGTTGACAATCTTGTGATTTGATTGGCCAGAATTTTTTCTGACATCACAGTTATGGCGCGGAGTGCGGGAGCAGGAGAAATGATAATATTCAATATTAACCGAAAATTTACCACAAATCGCCCGGTTCTCGGAAAAATAATTGTTTACTACTGTGGTTTTTGTCTAAGCGGACAAAACCGGCAAAACCTACGCATTTGTTCTGAAAACCCGAAAAAGTCTGAGTCTAAGCGGACAAAACCGGATTTTTTCGAAACATTTAAAAATAATTTTAAGCTTTTATTTTTATGTTTTTTCAAAGTTTTAAATAGCTCATGTTGAACAGCAGTGTAGCGTGGTTTATAACGAGTCCAGAAATTTCAAAAATTATACCTGGGGACCTTGGGTTCGAATCTTGGTTCCGGCATATTTTTTAAACACCAAATTAAGAATAATATGTTATTTATTAGGAAGAATAGACGATAACCTCCCGTTTTATTGGCTATAAGGTCTGAGATATAAGTACAATATATGTGTTTTTTGAGTGCGAACAGAATCTCAAGTGTACGGGAGAATCGTCTATATTTTGGGGAGAATTCTCCCGAATTGTTTACTTTTTGTTCGCACGAAAAAAACACATACTGTACAATTTGATAATAATTTTTTAATGTGGGTGTAGGGCGTATCCATTATGCCCGAGAAACACTAAAATTTTTTTTGCGTTATAAAACATAGGGAAAAAGATTTCAGTGTTCCTCGGGAATCACGATCGGTTTATAAAAACACTGTAGGCGTATAAAATTTGTGAAACGGTTCCCGGTATGTGTTTCTCACCTTAACCCTCCGGAAGCATATAAAAAAAAGTTCCGCAAGGCATAAAGCCTTTCAGAAGGCTATTTTTTAGCGTTGTTTACAGAAAACTTCTTATAAGATCCAACCTTCAATTTTTCCTGTATGATCAAGTTGAAAAGTTATAAACTTTTGAAAAAAAATATAATATATTCTAGAAATTTTATGTTTAAATTCTAGAAAAAAACGTTTGAAAAAGCTGGTTTATTTAAAACACGTGATACTACGTCATGGAAGGCTCCAGTGAAATGTATGTTCATCTCCATAATATTGCGCTTAGTCTTGTTTTCTACTTTAATACGTGTTTCTGTATTATTGTATCTTTGTGGAACAAAAATATGTTTTCAATAGGTTCAATAATTATTTATAATAATCAATTTTTTAAGGAAAAAATTGTTAGTTTTCTCTGATTGTGATGGAAATTATATTTATTATTTTTAATATTAAGCCAAATATGTGTTTTATAAGTGTATCACTTTCTGCGATGTTTCACTATATTTATTTATTTTTCCAAAAACATACAGTTTATCCATTTTACTAGTAAATCGAAATCGTGATATTTTTGAAATTTCTAACTCCAAAAATTTATATTTTTGCTCAGACTAGTGTCTAGAAAGCTAATTTTGTTTCGCAAGATTTATATCTCAAAACACTTGCTCAAATACTGGCTAAATCGAATATTATAATTCATATATTTGATCAAATAAAGTATTTTTTCTCGAAAGTAAAAGTTAAGCAAAAATTGGCATTCAATCAACTCGCCCCTTGTTGATAAAATTTGAACCAAGTATCGAAAAAATTTCAGATTCACATTGTTGAATTTTAAAATGTACTGGGAAGGGGAAGTTTCTGCGATCATTTTTTCCATCATTTTTGGCTGATTTAAAGTGACTTTAGCCTTTCAAAAGGCTATGATCAATATAGCCTATATGCCCCGGGGGTTAATTCATGTTTAACAAATTCGACCTTATTTTGTCCGCTCTTAAGGGGGTATTGCGACTCTGATTTGAACATTTTCTAGGTGAAATATACTGAAAACTAACCAGTCATGAGAAAAACCGAAAATGCTAATTGTAAATCTATCCTTAATCTTGCGAAAAAAGTAACATCACCAAATTATTTTTTGACCATTACACCAATAGGTACAGTATTCGTAACAAAGGTGACATTTTCAAAATCTATCTCCTCCCAGACGGTATATCCAATGAGCTCAAATTTTCACAGATCACGTAACGGGAGGTATGCCAATCTTTTCTCGAAGGCTTTTATTGATCCGGCGACTGAACAATTCTAGAAACGGCCAAATAACGGACGATTTTTCGCAAGTTTCAGACTTCAAAATCTATCTCCTCCGAGGATATATTTGCCAAAATTGGCTCAATTGTTTACTTCAAGTATTCCTAAGACATATGTAAGAGATTCTCCGAGGGCTTTTGCAATTTCGAGCTAAAACTCGAAATTATGATTTTTTGGTCATTTTCCAAAAAATTTCCGAAAAAAAAAAGTGCCTTCGATTTTTTTCGAAAAGTAGGCTCAAAAGAAAGCCGTGAAACACTGATGAGAAAGTTGGCTTACGTCCAAGTCGATATTTTAAAGTGTTAGTGGTCAAATTTCAGCAAACGTTATTTTTAACTTCATCTTTTTAAAATACTTTCGAAAAAAATGCGAAAAAATGTCGAAAATTTTTTTTGATGATTTTGGTTTTTAGTACACTTATTATCACCCTCGTATCAATTTCCAAGCATGTTTAATGGCCTCTAAGGCCTTTATTAATCAGAGTCGCATACCCCCTTAGGGGATTGTGGGCGTGCTTCCAGCATGTGCTGGGGAGAAATAAGCCCTTTTTAAAACTCAAATATATTTTGTGAGAATTAACGTGGACATCTATGTTTTTCAATGAACATTTGTAGGTTTCGTACCTTTGAAATGTATAAATGATAAATTTCTAGAAATATTAAAAACCAACCGCTAATGCATAAAACCTAATTGCCTGCTTCTTCTCTTCATTGAAGTTTAAACTTCATATCCACATATCCGAAAAATTACATTATGCCGATATATTTGTCAGAAAAACATTCTCTTACAATGTAGCCTGAGAAATTTTTTTAAATTCATCTTAATTCGCCGAGAATTTAATTTGAAAATGCATTGCTTAGTTAAATATAGGCAAAAATGTACATTATTTTACAAAAATAAGTTAAACTGCACGAAAACGGTACATGCGATTTCTGCTCTTTTTCATAAATCATTCTCGATTATCTTAGTAAAATTATAGACTAACAAATTAAGATTTTTCAGATTTCTCGCAATCACTATTTCACTGCGCGCATTATTACATTGATTAGGCTAAAAAATTGAAAATATTGAAAAACGGGCAAAAATTGTAACAATTTCTAATATTGAAATTACTTTCATTTAGTGTAATTTTTTGCTTTGAAAATTTTCATTAATGCTTTTGATTTTTGTTCAAATTTTTCCGATTTCAAAGATGAAAACTTGAGCTCAAAATCTGTCATTAAAGAGATAAAATTATTTTATGAGCTGGATAATCCAGCCTGGATTATATATATTCTGGTTGAGCTAAACGATATAAGCACAAAAAAATAAACTAAACTATTACTTTCGTTGAGTTATATTGACTTCAATCAGCCGGGTTTATGCCACCCCCTTAAGCTAAAGAGAGATTTTTTAATTTAAATTTTCCAAAATGTAAAAAAATTATAAAAGAAACTTCTAATTTAACTTTTTGGCAGTACTGTCAAATATGTCTATAAGGACTGCGTATAATTGGACGAAACGACAGAAATTTTGAGATTTTTCCCCATTTTCGAGAAGTAGGTGCCTATATCGAAGATTATGCTCAAGTTGGATATTTTTGCAAACATAGGCATAAAATATAGAGAAATGCAAAAATATCATACATAGGCATAATCTTCGATATATCATATATGGATAAAACGACACCCTTAAAAATTTATGAATAAAAATTTTTCAAAACTTATTTCACTAGTAATTTTTAGCGTATTTTCAAAAACCATAAATCTAGCGACTCAAAATTCTAACGACCCAACTCAAAATTCTAGTGAGTGTGTTAAAAAAATTAATTTTAATATGAATTTTGTCAGCTAAAATCTCTTCTTCTGATTCAGTAATAAAAAGAAATTTCCGAAAATTTTTTGCAGAAAAATTTCGGACATTTTCGGAAATTTAAAACCGGAAATTATAGACGAATTATGATTTCAAAAATGTTACCAATCACCTAGGAAATTTATTTTTATCCAAAAAAATATATTTTAAATAAAAATTCCAAAAAAAATTTCAAACTTTTTTTTGNTACCTAGTTGACTGATTCCAATCGAACTTTTATGAAAGGTGTGCCTAAAGTCGTGTAAAAATTTGGCTTGCATTATAGCTCTCTAGCGCTATCATTCAATATTTTACAGTATTTTCAGTGAATTTTTTTTATATTGACAAAACGACAAGTTTTTACACGTACAAAACGACAAAATTTTGCCTGTCCTTATAGACACACACGACAGTAGTTCCTTTTTTATGAGGTTCACCAGTGTCGCTATAGCGAATTTGACTTTAATTGTAAGCTCTCTAGTGCCCTCTAGGGGTGATTTAGAGCCGAATAGGTCTAAGCGGACAAAACCGAATTTCGTAAAGTGTCCGCTTAGGTAATTTTTTTTTAGGTTAAGGGGGTAGCAGCGATGTGGCAGATTGGTACATTTTTTCGGAGTGATTTTT
>SCLH01000070.1:28977-56102 GCA_004367855.1 Oikopleura vanhoeffeni | reverse complement strand
GGTGGAAAATTGTTTAAGCTTTTTATCAACCACAAACTACGTTACGCAGTTCTGTTTACTATCGTTTTCAAAACTTCGAACAAATTCGCCACAGAATTCCAAAAAACGATTTTTTGAGCTGATTTTGAGGGTTCCTCGCGCGCAAAGCCCTATTCCTCCCTTGGATTTTTAAGTAAACATTGAAACCTCTATAACTGTCTGTTTTTGGCTATAGGACATCGTATATCATGGACAAAACGACAGGAAATCGTGCGCACATTGTGCACATTTTGACAGTCCGGTGCGCACATTTGGCTTGCAGTTTTAGCTCTCTAGCGGCTATTTTTCGATTTTTAAGAGCATTTTTAGTTGAAAATTTTTATATGGAACACAACGACAGTTTTACATGGACCAAAACACCAAAAATTTGCCTGTCCTTATAGCCAAACACGACCAGTAAATCAAAACGCTAATGAGTTTCGTCAGGCTGTTACTATCGATAATTTAAATCCGATAATTGTTTTCTTTTCCCAAAACTTTATTTTTAATTCCCGAAAATCCAATAAATTTGATTAAAATGCTTTTTAAAATCAAGACAATATATTTTCAAAATAATCAAAAACTACCTTTTTAACGCTGTATTGTATTGAAATTACCACCAGCTTATTTAAAATTGTCCATATTTTCAGAAAAAAAGTATAGGAATAAAATTCTGATTTTTTTTGAGCCTCAATTCACGAGGGGTACCCCTTAAGACTTTTTTTGTTTGGCAATTTTTCAATTTTTATTTAAATTCCATAAAAAAAACGCAAAAAATGGTAGAAAATTATTTTTTGCGTTGTTATGCCATTTTAAAGTTAAAATGATTTTCGATGATACAGATTTTTTTCGAATGTTTTTAACCAACTTTTTATGCGTTTTTTATCAAATTTAGACACAACGTCTAAAATAAAGATACCGCCGCCGCAAAATTGTGATAGGAAATTTTTTAAAGCTTTATCAAGCTCAAGATAATTTTTTTCAGGAAATTGGTCGACCACTTGAAGCCAAATTGGATGATATAAAAGGTTTAGCAGAAAATGTTGGCCTTGTGAAAGGTCATTCCGAACTAGGAATTTTCAAGGGTGCCCAGCAAAAAATCAGCGAATCGTTAGAACTCAGTGCTGGGACCATTGGACTCACAGCCTGGACAAATGCTTTTAATATGGCTATGACGACACAGATGCTCAAAACGCAGAGGGATCAAACGAGATCGCTGGATAACATTGATAATACGTAAGAATTTTATTGATTTTAGCCGAGTTGACTTTTTATATTATGATAAAGATGCACAGCCGGCAAACACTTGAGTTTTAAACTGATGGTTTATTAAAAATGAAAAAAATGCACCAAAATCGAATAAGTATGAATCATACTGTATGATCCATTCATTAAATTTTACACTCGGTTAAAGTTTAAAGTCATTGTTCAGAGTCTGAACTTCAGACTCACCAGAACTTTTTTTTTGATGAAATATCACAAATTTAGTTGTGAAAACGGCAATTGTCCAAAAAATGCAGTATACATATCGACCTAAAATACAAACAGAAGTTTAATTATCTGCTTTTATTGAGGAAAATAACCATTTTTCTGAAAAATCATGATTTATTCATCAAAATTTTAGGGTTAGCAACTCATTTTTGACCGCTACAGGGCCGATCGAATCGATTTTCTAGGAATATACATTTTTGGTCGACAAAAATATTACAACCTTGTTTTAATGCAAGAATAGATAAATTAATCGAACAATGAACATTTCGTAAATTCGTATTTTACTTGTACTGCTGATTTCCGCCTACGCACTTTTCATATGAAAATATAGGCATTTAAAAAAAACGACCAAAAATGTATACTCCCTTTTCTAGGCTGGAAAAAATATTTATCAATATATGTTTTAATATGACTACTTTTTAATACAAGTAAAACATTATCCAAAAACGCACCTTTTAGGAGTTTGAAATTATTTTCCCATCTTCCTTCGTACTTCACAAGAAATTATTTTTGTTTGTTTTCATTGATAATTTATCAATCAACTTTTATTTGTGTTAATTTCCAAATTTATTTTTTGTAAAAATTACCCAATGTTTGGAATGAAGCCATATTTTAAATCCCCACGAGTATCTTATCATCAACTTCGATAATAACGTTATTTTAAAGTGAATCTCGAAATCCCTAAAACTTTTTTCAAGCTTATGCATTCAAAAATGGAGAGGAGATGAAAGTAAAATTCGCGAAATGCTTGGTGAAGGATTCAGCATTGTGGTTACCGATGACCAAAATTTTTATTTGCCAATTGAATTGCAAAAAAAAGTTTATGTCTTAGAGCAAGCCTTAGCAGATCATGAGGCAAAGAAAATTTGTATATTGAAAGGTTGGTTAAATTTTATTAACATATGATATGTTTTACATAGAATAAATACTATTCAAAAAATTTCAAAAGTGGTTAACATCTTATGTTAAAGGTGATTTTTTAGGATATACGGGCAAATTACGAATTCGTCGTACCGCTGACCTGTATATGATATTCGGTATATGATATACGGTATATCCTAAAAAAACACCTTTAGGTATCTTAAGATATTGGCACATAGATTTTTCGTCTAGATAGCCTCCCAGTAACAAAAAAGTCTTTTTGCCGAGATTTAAACAGAATCCCTCAACCCATTATCAGCCGCTAAATTTATCTCACCACACAATATAAAACAATTATACTGTTTACCAGGGTGCGCACAGGGTTGTAAAAGGGAAGGCTTTTGCGTGGGTTTTCCATCCCCTTTTTGCGTAGGTTTAAGCAAAAGATAGGCAAAAAAATGGGGATGGGGATAGAAAATCCGGTCGGGGATGATCCCTTTTACAACCCTGGGTGCGCATCAGTACAATTTTCACAAAAATGGCGATTTGAAATTTTTAACATATTTTTTTAGCCATTTTATTTAAATGTTTTATTTTATTATCATGGAAATTTTGTTGTGAGTATAGCCGTTATTATATAAAATCGAAAAATGAACTTTAATATAGGTCTGATTTTTTTTAGATGCCTTATATATAAAACGGTTAGATAGCTCGGAAGTGGCACATACGATCTTTTTGAAATTTTGGGTCATAATATAACTTTCCAAACTACGTGACACTGCAGCGCCGGTTTTTTCAATTTCCGGTTTTTTACCGGTAATTAATCGGTTTCTCGAAAACCACACTAAGGATTTTTGTGAAAAGTTCGGGATCGGCTCCAAATAAATTATCAAAAATTAAATTCGACCCCACCCAGNTTTTATCTGTTAGAGTTACCCTTTTTTGAGAAGTTCATGTCAGTTATCTGTTAGAGTCACCCCTTATAGAAAATCTCAAAAACTCTACTTTCAAAATTACATTTCAATTTTTTCCCCACAGTATTAAACAGAATTACTGTTGTTTTTGGCAAAACGGGGAATAATCGAGAGGGATATTGAAATTTATCCTACTATTGATTTCATGCCCAACTTTTAGGGTTTTTAGTAAATAATATAATTTGTAACTGTTTATGTATTTTCTACAGTTCTATATTATTTTATGGAGATATAGTTGCTCTAATTTCATCACATTCTAAGCGATTGACGGGCGAAATTTTGGTATAAGGTAATCATCTGTTAGAGTTACCCCGAGCAATCACTCGTTAGAGTTACCTTTTATCTGTTAGAGTTACCTTTATTTCAATAGTTCAGGGGTAACTTCAACAGAGTAACTACTGTAAGGCATCTAAAAAAAATCAGACCATAGTCAAAATCAAGGTTAGTTTTCTGACAACTAGAAATCCTAAAATTTTCGAAAAAAATCGAATTTTTTCAAATACAATATAAGTAATACCATTAAAGTTATACCGTGTTACTTAAACAGCTCAGATAAGGATTTATTTTGGGTTTATAATTGAAGATGGTCAGCTTTTATTAAATTATTTCAGATTTTATTTTTAAAATGAAAACTAATTTTTAGAATTAGTTCGAATTTAAAAACATTTTAGGTAATTATCATTGTAATGGCCCAATAGTGTTCCACGACTCTAAAGATATAATCGCCGAGCCTGGAACAGAATTATTTATCAAAATGAAAAACCGGTGGGAAACGATATTTCATTTGAATGATTGGGACGATGGTGATAGACCAGTTATTACAATTCGAAATTTAAATATAACTTTCACATGGCCAATATTGTCTGTATACAATCAACTTCTTGGCCATATAAGACGACGTTTGTCAAGTATTAATTTCTATTTATTATAATTTTTTGCTTAACCCTTGTGGAGCACAGACCACCAATTGTGCTTTCAAGCCAACCTAAACATCATTTCAAAAAAGGCCAAAAAACCGGATCGTAGAAGTCTTGTTCTTTCAGAACACAATTATAAAGAGATTTGGATTCGGTCCAAAAAAAAATTTAAATTTTTTCGAATGTTTGGGTTCCAGTATTACTGGTGTTGATTATTAAATTTTTCGCTCTATTCACTTCCTGAAAAAAGATTTCGGACTAGCATAAAATTGACATAATCGTGAGATTAGCCCTTGTTTAGAAAAGTGTTTGTGCAGCATAACAGTGTAAAATAAGAAATTATTGAATCTAAGGGGCAGATATTTTTTTTCCGGAAGTGAAAGTTCTTAATTGTTCAACACAAGTTCCCATGAAAAAAATTAATTATTATAAAAAGTGATTTAAGCAATCATACATTGTCAAACAGTTGTTACTTCATTAAGACCAGTATTGACCTTGAAAATAATAGAAAAAAACTTTTGTTACATTAGTAATAATCTGCTTTTATAGGAAAAAATATAAACATTTTTTATCAAAAATCATGATTTTTCCATCAAATTTTTGACTTATTATAAAGTATCTTTGATTAGTAAAATATAAATTAAAGCGGACAAAAAATATGCCTTAGGCCAGATACTTGTGCATCGTTTCCGACAGTAATGTAACTTGTGTAGACAACTGTGATGTGTATCACGTGATATGGTATACCTTGCTTTTCTCGCTATATTTTCTAGAACTAAAAATTCTAGAATATAAAATGTCAGATGCAAAAAATTACCTTTCATCTTCCTTATGCAGAAAAAATTTCAATTCCAACTGCCTTAAGCTTTCTGTAAACAACATTCAAAGTAAAGCCACAATTGTGGCTCTGGTGCCTTGGCGGAACTTTTTTTTATATGCTCACAAGGGTTAATAAGGTTCTTGGTGCTAACACAGCAATTTGCTGGGTATTTTCACTTAATTTTAACGGTCTATAACTTTTGTTTGGATTACTATAATATAAAAAAAACGATATTGTTTCACAAACACTGTTTATAATTATTATATTCTGAAATTATTTCTGAATTCGTAACAAAGCTGTAACGGTATTTACGAAATTGATTTTCTTAACCTTAGATATTTCTCCAGCAGCTAAATACTGGCGAAGTCTACATACAAATTATTTCATTTTCTGAGATAAAACGTAAAACTTTACTGTGAAGAAAGTTAAAGTCGAATAATTGCATATTTACGTTTACGTTTTTCGTAAAACTAAAAAAAACCTCCAAAAAACCTTTTCGTAACAAAAACCTTTTCGTGGCTAAAAACTCGTTAACTTTATTTCAGAAAAAAAAATTTCGGTCGGAAAAGATTCAACGCAATTAATGCAACAAAGTTAATTTTTTTTTTAAAATTTCATGTTCAATGTAATCAAATAAACCGCGCGCACTGCTATTACAATAAAAACAACATGTCAATATCATAAAAAACAATTTATCTTAAGAAGCCTAATTTCTGTTAATGATAGTCTTAGACTTTCTGAAACATAATTTTCTTGGTCAGTTTTCAATGGCGATATTTTTTTTTGATAAGTGAAAAACGTAAATCAGTTGCATCGAATGTTCTCGGAGATGGCTCATCCGAATCCAGAAATTTNTATTCAGATTACGTTCTCAACCCATCCGTAAGAAGGACGTAAGTGCCAAAAATAGGAGTGAAAGCGGAGGAAAATCAGGAATCGGTGCGAAAATAGCTCAATCAACCAATTTATAATTCCAACATTTCATTCCATTCACGTCTAAAATAGAGAAAAATAATATTTTCGGGAAAGTAATAAAAACAGAGAAAATGGAAGGAGCGATAAACTTCGATGGAGTCTCCAAACCGTCACGGTTATCAAATATAACGTGTGAAGGGGTTGCCTTCATCGGGCCAAGCTGCAAAAACCGTAAAAACTAAAACTTACGTTATGCCAAATATGGAGCCGAGATTTCACTTGGATATGGAAGCCAAAGGAAGCATCCCATTATGGGGAATAACCAGGACAAATTCTCTCCTGCTGATGGCCGAATCGGAAGCTAAACGGAATAGTATAAAAGACCTGATAGCCTATTGGCGTTTAGGGGGTAAAATGTTGATACCGGCCCGGTATAACAATAGTTGTGAGATATTATGTGTCTTCAATACCTTTCCGATGTACCTAGTGGGCATGAAAATTTTTAATGATTACCTGTCGCTCGCAGACCCGATGTATGGCTTTAAAAACATAAAAATGTTTAATATGAAGTCATGCGTGACAGAAAGGCCAGAACTATGCAAAAAAACCGGACATTCGGTTTTTGAGCGACAGATAATTATTGCCCGACAACTAGACTGCGGCCCTGCTATGCTATATATCTCAAATTTTATGAAAACAGAAAATTTGAAAGAGGGGTTAAGATACCAAGTCCGATATTCAGATCGGGATTACGAGGATAGTGAATCAGAGCTTTCAGCACAACCTACACCATTTAATTACTACCATGAATCACTAGATATTAGAAAAAACTGGGTTCCGCTAGAAGGCCAGACTTCAGAGTCTGCAGATAATGATTTCAGTAGATGGGTGAACATGGTAGTAACCCAGGACCAGCTGTATTTACAACGGCTAGAAAGCTCTGAAAAATTAGAGGTTTTGGCTATAACCAACCGCAAAAACGAGAAAAAACTACCAGCTAATGCTAAGAGAATCTTTGACTTGGAAACTTACACATTTGACCAGGAAAGCACAATTTCTGCGGACGCCTATTCTGATGAAAGCTTTCGGAGATCCGAGCTAGGTACATGTAGTACAATCAGATCAGTGCAAAAAGTCAAGGGTGTAAGTTCCAAGTCAAGATCAAAAAAGGCCAAAAAAAGTTTTAGTACTGTAGCAGCATCAGCCAATCAGATGGCCGGTATTTCGAGTTTTGCAATCGCCGGCACATCGGCCTAAAAATCACGCCCACGTCCCCGTAGCCCAATAATATCGTTCAATAATAGTTTTTTTGGGGGTAATGGGGCAGAAAATTTGATAAATTGGAAAGGCAGAAGTTCGGTAAATCGAACTTTGGACAAATCAGACGCACCAGAAAAAAGCGGTATCAGTTTGTTGGACGCAGAGAGTACTTGGAACTTTGAGGACGCCATGACGGAAGATTCGCTGCCGGCAACAAATTCTACACCAATCACAGAAGCTGCTAGAAAATGACATGAGGTAAGCACATGTTCAAGCCTACTCACGCATGGACCACCCTGTTCAGATCATATCATTTATAATGATGAAATCTCACTAGGGTGGTCGAATTCATTTATAAAAATTAATCTCGAAAAAAACAAGCTTGACAAAGGCTTATGTTGGGGCTTCATAAGGTCGCAAAAATACTATTTTTTTTGGCACATATTTTCAAGGTCGAGGCTTTTAACGAAATTAAAATAAATTATGTAAGCAGTGTTATCGGTTTCAAATTAAAGTTACTTACAATTTTGATTAAACTTGCCCTAGGAGGAACAAAAAAAATTCTCGACGACGATACACTCGCTTATTTTCTCAGCGGCCGCCAAATAGTTAGAACTTTACGCAATAAAGTATCGACCTTGAAAATTGATAAGAGTATTATTTTTTCGAACCACGAGGACATAGAGAGCGACCTAGATACATTCTACTATGGGGAGGAGTTAGTCAGGCAGGAACCAACCTTATTTGACGAAAACAATCAGAAATCTAAATAATTTTGAATAAAATTACTTGATCTCTGCCATGACTCACTTTCGATACAACTTTAAGCCAATCAATGATGAGTGAGATTTGAAAGTGATGAGTCATTACCTGAAATAACAAGAATGTCAGCAGGCCAACATGCGTCACCACTAGCCACGACTACAGATTTGAGCAATGTTAATATGACTCATCCAGCCACAACCCATTTGATTTCCGGACCGCTAATGGCTGGATGGTAAATCAATAATAAGATCAAATAAACCGCTGCCAGAGAGCCATTTCCCTAAATGTAAGAATAAAACTTTAACTCTCAGGGACTCAACTATCCTAATCAGCACAATTAATTTACCAATGTGTATTTAACAAAAAATACGCACATTTTCTTTGATTTGGTAGATTTTTATCCTGAGTACGATATCATAGGTCTGGGCGAGCTATACTTGAGTAAAGAAATAAATCTTGAATACAAAAGGGTATGACTTTTTGGAGAACGGTTTGGGCAATGAAATTACATCGTGTTTTCTAACAAAAAAACATTTGAAGCAGAACTTGAGCTACGCCCAACCTTTTATAAATTGCAGCGCTATAAAATTGAATCTTGGTAAAAAAGGGAGCCAAGTGGTCACGTTAATTCAAATGTATCGCAGCCCTGGAAAAATGTCCGACCGATTTGTTAATAAAAACATTATCATGACCCGCGGACGATACTTCGGTAAATTAAATGACTTGATCGGAAATCCAAAAAAAAGACATATTTATATGGGAGACTTTAATTTTGACTTTCGGATCAAATCAGATCGTACGTATAGAGATCAAAATGAGCGCAAATTGACCGAAGTATTTTCCGCTGGCCCGCTGATAAATAATATTGAGGGTAAAAAAACTCACGTTTCAAAAGTGCATAACACGATGACGACAACGGACATGATTTTATCGACGCCAGAAATTGAAATTATAAGGCCAACGGTAGATAGCATTGCAGTTATGGATAGACTGGACCATTTTCCGGCACATTTCGAGCTAAACCATTTTTTAAGAAGCCGCCGAGACGTTTAGTTAAGACCAGGGGAAAAATATTTCAAAATAAACCATTTTGTAAAACAGACCCTGTGCTTAATCTTACGCCCAAATTCGAGAATTTGAAAAAATGGGAATCTGCTAACACCACCCTGCTGGAAAATATTAACAAAGAGTGGGCTATAAATAAAAAAGGAGCCACTTTGAAAATTTACAATATCCTTAATGAAATGTGCGATAAGGTTATGCCAGAATCTACTTTCTTGAGCAAAAGTGGTGATAGCAGATTCCCACTTTCGGAGAAATACAAAAATTTAAAAACCAAGATGCAAAAAATAAGATTCGTTTTTGGGCATAAGTGCCAGAAATTACCAGAATATCGAATCCTGGCGAAACTGGCATCTAAAGAGCGCAAAAGTTTTTTAAGGGTTTTGAAAATAAATAGCGCTACCGAAAGGTCAAAGTCTCAGAAAGGGGCATGGTCCACTTTTGACGTATTTAAGGGGGGGGTGGACGCTCTAACAGACCAGTTAGACGAAACTGATTTTTGCTTAAAGTTTCAGAAATTGAGCTATGATTATTGTGAAAAAACTTTTGCGTGCCCAACATCGGACTTGGAGTCATATTACAGAAAATATAACTCCTCAAAAGAAAATTTTTTTAATCTAGAATTGCCACTACGGGTGGGATGTAATGTTGAACATCTAGATATACTTTGTATATTAAACAATAACACGGGGTCTGGGCACGCAAAAGGCCTAGACGGCTTTTCAAGAGAACTATTTCGAAAAATGGGGAAACGAACTATTGAGAGCTTAAATAACCTGGTTAACTGCGTGCTACTAACTGGAGATTATCTGGTAGAATTCCGCAACCTACGCGGTATGCCAGTATATAAAAAGGGATCAGTGGGTAATGTTGACAATTATCGTCCAATTTTGATAACCAGCAGTATAGCCACCCTAACCGAAAAAATTTTTGGCTTGCAAATGATAAAAAATGCCCAAGAAAAAGGTTACATCCACCCCCACCAAGGAGGTTTTTTGAAAAAAAGGTCAATCGGCAGTTTGGTTAATATGATGCGTCTCAAATTACTTAAAGACCCAAAAAATTTTTATCAATCCGTCT
Source organism: Oikopleura vanhoeffeni (assembly GCA_004367855.1). Lineage (NCBI taxonomy): Eukaryota > Metazoa > Chordata > Appendicularia > Copelata > Oikopleuridae > Oikopleura > Oikopleura vanhoeffeni. The sequence continues at coordinate 45,939 of SCLH01000070.1, read as the reverse complement.
GCGCGACGGATTTATCGAATGCCTTTGGAAGTAGCGAAATTGACTTAATCATCGAAAATATGAAAAAAATTTTTTCACCATTAGCATTAAGATTTTTAAGGGGGTTTTTAGCCCAATCAACGGTCACAATGGAGGCACACGGCAGAAAAAGTAAAGTTTTTTTAACTAGCCCTCGGGGGTATCCCCAGGGCTCGGCTGTTTCGCCGATCTTGTTTTTGCTACTGATGTCTAAAACTCACGATAATATTTTTGGTAACTGCATGTTTACATTTGCGGATGATAACAGCGTGGTTTCGAGTTCTTTTTCAGACTCGGAACATATAGATAACGCCAAGGCTGCCTTAGGATGTTTTAAAACTTTTTGCGATGATTTCTCTTTGAAAATAAATGCATCAAAAACTTTTTTTATGATACTGAAAAGATCAAGAACGCAAAAAGAGAGTAATCTTAGACTGTCTATCAACAACGAACCCCTTAAAAAAGTAAATGGATTAAATATGTTGGGCGTTCGTATGGACCAGGGCTTACAGTTCAACCCCCATTTCGACCACTTCCTATCGACAATCAAGGGAAGGTGCTCATATATAAAGCGTTATGTGCAAAAATGTAATAAAAGTTTTTGTAGGGTCTTAGTTTTGAGCTTTCTGTATGGCTCAATGAGCCATGCAATTCAATACCTCTCGCGACCAGGAGTTACCTACTGTAGGTCATTTAATAAAATAATTTGCGATACATTGAGGGTAAGATATACGAACTCAACAGAGAAATTTATAGCAGAAAACCACTATAAATACGTCCCACAATGGGAAATTCTAAATAGAGCAAATATGATATCATTCGAAACTAATTTTATTTTGGCCCAAGTCTCAAAATTAAACAGTGTTTTACTCACACCTGTCCCTATGTCTGAATTTAAAAACATCATCGAATGTTTAGAATACAGCGGAAGATCGAGGACAGTGGGTGAGGGCGTGATCCTGAGGTTGAACTGTAAGCCTAGGTGCCATCGTGATAAACCGGTGGATTTTTTTTCATGTGCACCATATATTTGGCTAAAAGAGTTTGAAAAATTACCAGCAACAATTCAATGTTATTTGGGCACAAAAAAATTCGCGAGTAAGTTGAGAACATTCCTGGAAAGTATTTGTCAGCATAATGAGTTTCATAACTCTGTCTGTGAGAATTGTGGCCTCAATCAACGTTCGTATAGAGAAACGGGATATAAAGAAATAAAATCAGCTAATTTGAGAAATAAAAACCTAAAAATTGAGACGAACAAAGAGCTCATTTCACGTCAACTTATAATTGAAAGCAATTTCATATCTAATGTTTTTTACCATGGCATAAACGGCGTGTCCAACTGGTTCAATAGTAATGTGGACAATACAAGGGAGAACTTTGTTCTCGTCGGCCCGGGACCTGATTAAAAGGGTCACGGGCCGCCGAGAGTTTGGTAATCCTTTGTATTTAATCAGAAAGATGTGAAATGAGCTCTTTTTTCGATTCTTTAAAATAACCATAAAAGATGTGAAATGAGCTCTTTTTTCGATTCTATAAAATAACATAAAAAAAAGGTCTGAAATGATGTGAACCACTGGTTGTATAAAAGCGACTCGAATGAGAAAATAACTAACCGAGTATAAACACACATTTTTGACCACGTGGATCGCGGCCCCTATAGTGAGGACTCTGAGGAGTGATAAGTAAAATTATATTTATCTATTTTTTCTTATTTGCAATCCTCTTCGTCGTCAGTGGGAGGCCGTGATCCGCGTGGGCAAAAAAGTGGAAAATAAAAAATTCAGTAGGACAATGGACTGATACAGTATGACTACTTTAAAAATTTTAGGCTTTTTATCAGTGGAAAAAATGTAAATAAGGTCTTGTACATAAAGAAACCCAAATCGGTGTGAGCCACTCTTCGCTTACTGGGTCCCGATTAATAATAGACTCAGCTCAAAAATAAAGAGAAACCCCTTTTTTATGAGCACCAGAATTCATGATAAATATTACAATTTCCTGAGACGCCGCAATTACTCCAATATGGAGATAAAACAAAATAGTGTTGAAATTTGGCAGTTATGGCTTTTTTTTCTGAAGTCTATGCATCATATGCTAAAAAACTGTAAATTGATAGTCAGAAATAAACCCAAATCTGTAAAAATATTTTTATTGATTTATGCGCATGAAAATTCTAAGTTTAAAATTCATCGTTGTGTTCGATCTGATCCACGGCCTGTACGTTTTCTACATTTGTTTTGTGTGACGCCTCGAGATAATCTGAAAATTGAAAATTTAAGAGATCTCACAGAAAGTAATTTTTTCGATTGTTCGGACAATTTAGCTAGTGAAGTGCCCATACCTTGTATTTCTGCTCTCTTGATAATGACAAAAGTTCTCAAAAATCCATGCGATCCAGCCAGGTCCCTAGCGACTCTTAAAAAACGATTGAAAAGTTTGAACATGATATTAATATATTGTAATATAAATTTGTTACAAAGTCTGTTTTTGACTATGAATCTAGAAGTGAAAATTTTTTTAAAAATGGTGAAACTATTTGAGAGGGCGGCCAGACAATTTAATAATTTTTACAGTGACAAAGATTTCTCAAGTAGACTTTTCTTATTGCCAGATTTACTCGGCGAAAATCTACAAGGTGAAAAAACGTTCTCAATTTCAGAACTTTTAGAAGTTCTGGGAGTGCTGCCACCATTTTCTAAAGGGAAATCGCCAAAAATTAAATCTGGCTTTGGAGAGCCGAAATGTTTATGCTGCATACTGTATCGAGAAATTTTTAAAGGTCTACCAACAGAACCAGCTTTGACAAGACACTCAGTGCTCTGCCGTTTTCTAGAAATAACTTTACGCCCAATTAAAGCAGCAGCACTGAATGCCGCCCTCTCAACATCTGCAGAAAATTCAGAAAAACTGTCTTTATCCAAGACGCTGTACTCAGCTTCATGGAAAGGTTCTGGACTCTTTTCAGTCGAAATATCAGCCAAAATAGGCAAAGGAAGGGTCGAAATCGGAGGACACGAAAAAAAATCTCCTTCAACACTATTTTCAATAAGTAGCCGAGTATCGCACTCATCGACCACTGGAAAATTATTTAGGGTAGAGTCCCCACCGGAGGTCACAGAAGAACAAGCAGAACTTAATTTTGAATTATCAAAAAAACCCTCTTCGGGATTTTCAATTTTTTTTTCAACAATGGGTTCATGTGACTTCGGTGGGGAGATTGCAGTTAGATTTTTAACAACTGGACAAAGAGAAATAGATGAGGTGGCCCCTAAAGTACGCAAAACACCGTTTAAATCGCTTAATCTGTTGCCCTCGGAATCCTCAAATATGTCCATTAACCGGTTTTTTGGGTCAAAATCGCCGTTCTTGCGGAAACTTATGTTGAGTGCTACTTCCAAAATTCCAACAGAAGCAGAACTCTGGTTGAGAGCGGAGATATACTGTATGGGTTACAAAATGTTTTTCGGAAAAATTTTTGGATTTGACTTTTTTAGGAGGATTTTTGTATGTTTTGTGACTATAAGTTTTCTTAGTATGTTAATTTTCAATATAAAAAATCTGGGAGAGTACCGCGGGAGCGCACTAATAATATCAAAATTACTTCCGAAATTATACTGCGCTCCCACGGTACCAACGAATTTAATTTCTGAACCGGCCTTTTTGCAGGATTTACCGACTGTCACTACATTGGCAAGCATAGAGCTAATGTCCTTCGCCATAAACTGGGTGTCTACGGTAAGCTGGTCGATTGCGCTGAAGACCTCAAGAAACTTCTTAATCATCTATTTCGGATTGGTAGCCAACAAACGAGGATCTTTGGCTTTCTGCAATTTACAGATCTGTGCTAGAGATGCGGAGACAGAGATTTCGTCAGAACCAGGTCGCCTAACAAATATAGGACCAACTTTCGAAGTAGCAGCTTGCCGCAGAACAGTACCAACGGATCTCTCTATACCGATCAAAAAGGCTAAAAATAAATCATTAAACGTTAAAAATGAAAAATTTTGTGGCCAGATAGACCCCAACATGAGCCTTAAAACGGTTCAAATCACATTAATCCTCGACAGCAAACAAGGCCAGAAAAACGAGCTATTGTCAATAACTTCGATAAATTTAAATGATAAAGAATCTTTACGTTTCCTAATTTTTATTTCAGTTACCTTTGGAACGGTCGACAATGGCTGTGAGATGATCGAAAACATTCATGAAGAAATCGTCAGTTGCCCCTTCCGTGACCGCCTGCTGGAATTTTTTGATATCAAGATCAAAATGCAAATCAGCCTGAACATTGAACAGCTCGGGGTGAATTATGCGGTCTTTCCAACTGAATTGACCATTCACCACCTTTATATTGTTATCAGCTCGTTTCAACATTTCAGCATCCTTCAAACATCTCGTAAGTGCGTCTTGCACATGCTGTATGTTCTCATCGCCACAAAAGGCCAGTCGGAATCTATAGGGTGTCTCGGCGGTCACGGGATCGGCAACACTTTTTTTTTTGATCTGAATGTTATAATTGAAAATTTTAAAAAATCGATTACTCGTCGTCCGGCGACGACCGGGCGCCGTCGCGAGGGTTTGGGATTTATCCAAGAGAAACCTCTAGACGGCGCTATGTCCTCCCCGGCCGACGACCTATTCGCCTTAAAAAAACTGGGAAACTTTAAATCCCAGATAACCATTAAAAGCAATATATTTTTATCAAAATACAATTTAGGATATGTGGGTTTTAAGGAAAAAACATTCATTACCTGTAATTTTAATTTCTGTACAGTCTTCACAGCAAGTTCAGCCAAATTTATCAAACTCTCATCCTTTTCCTTTGAGTTGACCACTTTGATGGCCTTCTTCGCAGACTTTGGCATATCTAAATATTTTTATTTTTATAAAAATGAAAACTCAATGCGTATTAATTTTATTATACAAAATCAACTAAAAATTGTTAGTGATAAAAAAAATTCATTTTTTAGTCAAAAATCATCAAGAAAAAGCACAAAAAAAATTATTGCGGTTTAACTTATCATTAATATTGTTCCCCTCAAACGCTCATTGCTCTCAGAAACAACTTTGGAAACCATTAAAGGTCCATTCAAAATAACATCCCAGGAACGTCACTATATAAAATTTTAGAAAAAATTTCACTATAGACAGTTTAAAAAAATTAATTAATTATAATAGTCGTCACTATTACCATGCTTAAAACGTTTTATTATTAAACAATTTTTGAAGGACAATCATTAATAAAAAAAATTAAAAAAGGTATGTATCCCAAAAATTTTAATATAGCAATTTTAAATAAAAAAATCGAAAACTTGTCATGAAAATTTTCGCAAAAAACCGTCCTTATAAATATACAAAAAATTTGAATGCAAGCCATTAAAAAGTTGATTTTTGCAAAAACTGCCGAAGCCTTATTTTTCTTTAAGAAAAAAATCCCTTCAATAATAAAATGTTAAAAATCGTATATTAAAGTTAAAAAACTTCATAAAGTCTACACTTTTCAGCTGATTTTTAAAGAAAAAATTTTATTGCTTGATTATCTTGAAAAAATAAGTAAACCGGTTTGGAACATCAATCACCGGTAAATACGGTTGACCACCGAAAAAAAACAAAAAATTTGACATGTCACAAATTTACTTGGCTACACTATACGCAGAAAACCATTTGTTGATATCTGGTATGGTCTTTCGAGAAAAATGATTCTTCAAGAATGGTGGGTTGAGTTTAAAAAACAAAGCTCCCCTAAGGGGAGTACTGGTCGCATCTCTTAGAGACTTCGGACATGAAATTTTTCTAGATTACTTTAAAATATTTTTTTCTTGAAAATAGGACAAAAATATTTGATAAGAGTCTTTTTATTTCAATTGTCCATGAAAAAAGTATTTTTACCGCGATTTGATGAAAAATTTCTTTCATTTGAATTCAAATTTTGGGAATTTTTCTGAGAATTTGGAAATTCGCGTTTCCAAAAAACGAGATACAAAAATGCAAATTGTTGAACTTGGTTTTTTGCGCCGTATCCTTAAGGATCGTATACATAAACAGTTTTAGGTTTCTGCCGTCAAAACCTCCAGGGAGGAGTGTATTTCCCGAGGCCTTCAAATAAGGCCAAAAAACAGTTTTTTGCTTATTAAGCGCCCGGATGACATTTTTGAGTAAATACTGAAACTTGGGGTTTCTGCCCACGTTAATCTTTGGTCAATAAAAGCTATAAAAAGCTATTTCTCTATCTTCAAAACTCAGGCGAAGAGTAGGCTTTTGAAGTGAAAATAGTGCCACTTTTGAAAGGTCGTTCCTGCTTGGTCGCCAATCAGAGGCCTTCGATTTGTTTTGTGAAAGCAAGATTAAAATGTTCAATTATCCCTAAAATGAAATACTTATGTTCGGCGTTTCTTAGTTATTCATTGGAAGGCGCGCTGACAACCCTGTTTTTGGCCTAAAAAGTGCGAAGTACTCCCCCTTAATAAAATCTCTCTATTTAATTTATTTTTAGTTGGCAGTTGAAATGCAAAACGCGTTCTCGATATCGCCTAAAGTTTTTCCAGTAATCCCTCAAGAGAAGGGGTGGCCCACCCAAGAAAAATTACCTTCAGGAAATCTATCCAATAAAAAATTGTCAAACTTTCTAAAAAAATTTTACTTTCAATAAATTTTTAAACTTACCGGCTGTTATTTTCAGTCTCCGGTGCACCCCATATGCTGGTAAGGTCCATTGTTCAAAAATAATCATACGTTTTATTTGGTGCCAATAGTTTTTTTATATTCTTCATCTGGTTCATATTATCAGTAACCCAGTTATAAAGTGGGTCATCTTTAGCCAATCGATTCGTTTTCGGTCGCAATTCCGGACAATCCCATAACAATAATAATCTAGTGAATGGTCCAATTGAGGCGTGCATATTGGAATCCAGGTTTGAAGGCTCACTCTTTACTGCACCTAGAAATTCATTTTAAAAAGGCAATAAAAAAATCTGTTTTGAAAGAAAAATTTGAATAAAATTGAAAAATGACTTTGAATATAAAAAATATAAATCTACTGTAATGCTTAAAAATTAAAAACTGCTGTTTGGATAAAAATTACAAAATATAAAATATTAATTAAAGAAACTATACACGTATCTTTCACAGTCCCTGACGCCCTTAAAAGCGCATTTTCATCTTCTAAATCATGTCGTTTCAAGTCCAGGAGATTAAAGGCGCTTTAAGAGTCGCTTCTTTTATTTCTAAGTGAAAAATGCCCCTTTTTTTATTATATTTTTTTCCAAAGCTTGAGTACTGAGTAAATGTTGTTCAATCCTTATAGAGCGACCATGAAACACATTATACATAGGCTTTGCTTGGATCATCACAACACTTTAATCAAAGCTATGATTGACTGAAGCATTGATTTTTTATTAAACTAGCTGCAGGTGTCCTTCTTTTGAGCGTCGTTCCTCACGACGTTATGTAATAGTTTCACCACGGCGCTGTTATTGGCCAGTGATAATGCACAAACAATGGCTTGTTTTTGCAAAAGTAAGGCGATGCGTTAAAAAACAAAGCGATGTTCATTGACCCTGGAGTATACAAGCTGTCTGTTTATATGTGTTTATATATTGTTCCCCAAAAATGGGCCATCCTGTATAATTCAACAAAAAGGGCAAAGTAGGGTTCGAAACGCATCAAATTCGAAACACAAACATAAAGCTAAATTTTTTCTCCCAACAAAAATTCTGCGCTAGGTTAGAAAAAAAATATTAAAAAATGTAGTGTGTGGTAGCTTACAACGGCCGATTCCGGACATTTATGCAATTTTGACAAAATTAAAAATTAATGGTACAAAATTCAAATAAACACAAAAATTTTACCTTTCCCTGTCGTCACAATACTGGTCCAGGTTCAATACTTTCCTCACTTTTAACTTTTAAAGTTTTGCAGCCAAATTTATTTGAAAGAAAAAATAAGTTAACGCCAAAACAATATAACTCTACTAAATAAACCAGAGTTCGAATTCTTTCTCTCGACGCTTTCAAGTCTCGTTTTTTTTCCGCCTTTGTAAGACTAGTGGCAGGTTTAAATAATTACGCTTTCGTGCCCCCATTTCTGAAATGAAAAATATTAAATTTGAAAAATACCTTATTCAAAATAAATTGAAGGGAAATATGCAATCTAAAATTAATAAAATGAGGTGAAAGTTTTTGTTTGAGCTTTCGGCATTATGTTTAGGACACCCAAGAGCGCAGGATTTGGGCGGTGTTATCTTTCGCATTTTTTTTAAATTACATTTAAACGAAAACAAAATTTAATCTCAAATTTTTTTTTTGGTTGCACCATTGTGAATTCCCGACTGGGCGAAACCAGATAAGAAGCGACAAATGGTTTTCTGCACGTGAAACCGTTGGAAAAAATATGCGGCTAGAAAACCATTTTTTGGCTTCTTATTTGATCACGTGACCGGAAATCAGTCATCGAAATTGCTCAAAATGGCCGAAAAACGTTTTTTGCGATTACGGTGAACCGGTAACATCGAGAAAAACAAAATTTCCTGCGCTCCAAATTCGGTTAAGATTCGCTATCTAGTCTGGTTCTCCTCAGAACAGATACCCTAAGTGGGATGACCGAAAATAAAAAACGACTAACCCGACATTTCTTTTTAGCGTTTGCATGCTTTAAAATTTAGAATATATAATGCGAAAGATCCCGCTTTCACCGTTAAATTTACACGCAGTTTGATGTATTTTTTATTAAACAGAATATTCATAGGACACGTATTCAGGACTAAAAAAGATTTATTTGCGCTTCCAGCATTTCTTTGGAATTTCAAATTTGAAAATCAATCCTTCGAAAGTATCAAAAACATTAGCGGAGGTATTTTTTGCTATCAAAATTTCGTCTTTTTAAATGCAATTTAAATCAAAAATAATTTTCCCGATCTTAAGATACCTCACCGCTCAATTTAAAGCCGTTCTGATGGTAAATTTTAATATTAAACAGATATTTATGGGACACTTTCCAGCGCTGATTCGATATATTTTCGCTTTCCACATTTCTTTCTAGATTTTCTTCCTGTTTCGCTTTCTGAATATTTGATTTATCTTTATTCAGTTAAAAACAAATAATTCGTTGAATATTTAATCCCGTCCAGATAATTTGTTCATTAGAAATTGACCGCGTTCGATGAGCCGAAATGAAATCGACCTTGATTATTTGTGATAAGATCTCCCCACAGTAAATTACCAATAACCAAGCTCGACTGTCATTATGAAAAAGGATCTAAATAACAATTTTTTAATCAATTTTTGTTCATCAAAATTTATAAATATCTATTTTTGTTTAAAATTTTGAATGATTTCTTGCAATTTGAAATTAACATATTGTTTCAATTTTATTTTTTAATTTAACAAAAAATCTTTAATGTTTTCTAAAAATTTAAAATATTGTCTAATATTGTAGAGAATTTTTCAGGTTCAAAGAAAATAATGTCAAATTTTCAAGAGATTTGTCATTTTTTCATTTATACAAATATTTGAAAAATTTAAATAAAATATATATTATATATATAGCGTTCAAATAACATAAGTTTCAAAGGAATTGTCTTATAGGAACCGTCCCTGAAGGTTTAAAAGTACTGTCCAAACGAAAACTTCTTTACTTTTACTTCTGTTCCTTTTCCCCCAAAAAAAAAAAAAGGAAAAATGCCCCCCCTTTTTACTTAAGTATGATACTTATGGTATACATAAGTTATTGTTTGTTTTGTTTTAGTTTATTGCTTCGGAATAGAAAATAACCAGGCTTACTATGGCTGCATTTCCCCCATTCGATTTTGGCCAAAATCGACCAGTTAGGGGTTGATTTTTCAATGTAGTGATTTAATGTGAAATTTTCTTGGCGCTTTTTGTGGTGGAGCATATTTTTTTTTCCGAAAATTGGGTTTTTTTTGGTCAAATGCGATGTTTTAAGCGAAACAGGTTTTTTGGCTATAAAACCCTTCCTAACCTCTCCCCTAAGTCCTGATTCTAAGACCCGGAAAACCACGAAAAATCGCTATAATTTCTGGATCACGTGACGAACCAAAAAATTTTTTAATAGAGGATTTTTATGTTTTCAAATTTAATATCTCAATGTTCGGTATAGAATCCACTTTGATTTCTTATTGGGTCGAAGATAGTGACCAATGCTAACTATGCCTTGCCTGGTAACAGAAGGTACAGTTATATATCTTATTTACAGCTTGGGCTTATACGGTTTAGGCGTATATTCATCGCGTATATAGCGACTAGTATTTTCAAATCTATAAACAAAACTGTTTATTTTTAAAATGTCATGTGACGTCCTAATGGTGAAGCTGATTGTTTTTCATTTTATAGCCAAATTTTTTATAATCGGGTTGGCAATTTTTTTATTTTCAATTTAAACCGTCTTCATTTCGAGTTGAACGTTATGCGAAATGTTCAAAAAAAATAAATTTTTTCGATTTTTTTTTTTCTGATCCTGTAACTACTGGTTTTTAGTGGGTTTATTCTAAATGTATTATTTTTAGACACTAGAGGTTCTCCCGATAACAGCGTCAGAGGTTGTTTTAACTACGAAAATCGTTAAGTTTTTTTATTTTTATATAGATAATAATGNATTCATATCCCCCACGAATAAAAAAAATCTGTTATCGCCTCGGCCAATTAAAATTTATTCAAAAAATGCGAAAATCGACTTTTTGTACTGGTATAAATACTCCTGGGTCCCAAAATATGAAACTCGAAGGACTGTTATTCAGCTCAGCACAGACGTTTAAAAATCACTAAATGGCGTCAGGTACTCCCTTAAGGGGGTGGGTGTCTCTTTTTAGTACCTTTCAATCACGCCTGAGAATAATTCTAGGGCAGTTGTGAAAAATCTGAGGATACTCGTTTGTAGGTCTAGCCTTCGTCTAACGAATCGTTAGTAACGATTCCATGTCGCATACTCAACAATGTTACATCACAGCATCAGGTGGTGAGTCAATTCTAGAACACCCAAGCGTTTTTTCAAAGTTATACTTTTATTAGGCCCCACATAAAAGCCTCTGAAAATTCACACAGAGTACGGGATGAGTTAGGTTACAAATATGTTTGGCCCATTTTTTTGAATTTCGCTTTTGTATTTTCTAAAATCACTCTTGAACGCCGATTTTTACAATTTTTCGTCTTCAAACTAATACTTTTTCTTGACGGATGTTCAGAATAATGCCGTTTTTTCGACAAAGGTAGATAAATAAAGTGTGGTCAATATGTTCGGCTCGAATTTTTGAATTTCTTCCTAGAATTCTAGAAATTTTATTTTAAGTGAACCAAAAATGAAAAGTTGAAAAAAAAGTTCGCCTGATCAGAACAAAAGTACCACCAAATTGAAGCTGAGAGTTCACTGATCAAAAAATCGGCTTACAGCTGATCGAAATTTTGAACCAGTCAGCGTCAAATTCGATGATTAGGTTTAACATTTTTGCTTAAAAATAATTGAATTTTCTAGAATTCGATGAAGACTTTACCGATTACTTTAATATCATGCATCGTTTTTGGCGGGTCATATTCACCTATAAAAACTGTTCATAGCATGGTGGAATACCGGTTTTATTCGGTTTAAAGCAAAAATATATTCGAATTTTGAAAATTCTAGATTTTGTTCTAGATTGTTTTGAAAAAAAAAATTGGCACCATAAGATTCCTTGGGTCAACTTTAGTCATAATCGATAGTAATATATCATAGACTAATTCGACTGAAAAAAAAGCGACACCCACCCCCTTAGGACCACAAACTGGAAACACATTTTCATTGAGCTTTTTGAATTGGCATGTAATCGGCTCGCTTTGAGTTTGTCTAAAACTAGCTGTAAAACGCCGGTTTATGCAATCAAAAGTTTCAAAAATGTTCGGAGCGAATTTTAGAAGTTTCATTGAAACTGTTTCAATTCCTCGAACATTGATTTAGACAAAAATATGGTCTGAAAACTAATCACAAAAAGTCTTTCTAAACAGTGACCAAATACACTTTTTGAACTTGATAAAGGTGGAAACGGCAATAGAACAATCTCAGCATATGCGATCTGATCCATCTTCAAGCTGTATGATCGAAAATGGAGCAGCCTACTGTGACGAATTCCTAGATTGCCTGAGACGGAGTTTAACCCAGCAAATAGGAGTTAAGGAGGTCATATATTTCAATGCTTACGACATTCTCAGGTTCAACCCTGGGTTAACCACCAATTTGTTAGGGATTTTAATATTATGAGCTTTCGAAGTTAATATTTAAGGAAGTTACTGGTCAAAATAAAAACTTAATATTGCCGTGTATAACTTATTGAAACGACAAAATTAAAAAATGTATACTGTCGCACATTATAAAGGCTTTATGCCTTGGAGGGTTAAACGGCAGACTGTATCGTCGACAGTATTATTTTTTTAATTTTGTCGTTTAAATAATTAAAATTACATTTTTGTGGCATGAATTCATGATCTATTATACTGTATAATTCATACAACATGGACAAAATGTCCGAAACCTACGCTTTTTATTTTGACGCGTTCTTTTATAAGGACAATATGGACGAGCAGATATAATAATAGTGACGAGTATAAAACCAAAATTTTAAACTGAAGAGCAAAACAAAAGGTCTTTATTTTTTGAGTTTATATCTCAGCTGTACTTTTAGACGAAAACTACAGTAGGCAAAAATTTTCCGCTCATAAAGCAGGAGAATATGTCTATTTCCGATCAATTGTGAAGTATTTCAAAGTGCCAAATTTATTTTCTACAAATTGCCAAATTTTGACATTTTCGCCTTCAAAATGTAACCAGGTCCGTTAGCAGGCCGCGAATGGAAAAACCGTTCGCCATGTTAAAACCACTCAATTTTTATCACATCAGTTTTTTAAACCTTCTGTTTTTGTTGATTTTGCCATGATGAAGCCAAATCTTAAAAGCCCTTTTAAAAACTCCTCCAAAATTTGAGAGATAAATCGCGTTTTCAAAGTATTTCAAAATTAAATATTTAACGACAATCCACCCATCTTAATTTATCAGAGTCATAAATGCGGTATCACTTGCCCATATTGGCGACAACTTTATAAATATTAAAAAAATTAGATGCCAAAAAATAGTGCACTTGACTACACTTTAGACTGAAAAATCCATATAATTTAAAGCCCTTTCTGTTGGTAATTCTTTTTTGACGATTTTTTGATTTAATTGAGTTTTTTTATAATTCACAATATGTCGTTCACTTCTTTGAATATATCGATTTTGAGCTGTAAAAGAAGGCGAAAATAGTGTATGGAGCCGAGGTGGTTTTACATTATAAATATTTGCGAAGGGCGAATGTTTATTGAGGTTCAATGGAGAATAAAAACATAATATTTTTTTTCTCAATCTCGTAAAACGGATTTAATAATTCGTGGTTAATTTTCTATTTTTGAAGAGAAAAATAACAAAAAAAACTGGTGGTGGCGAAATCATTTTAGACTGCTATAATAGTAAGAAAATCGTTTATACGATTATAATGATTATGTTCAAATAAATTTCGATAATATTCTGCATTCATAGTTACTGAAGTCTGCTTGCAATTTAATTTTGATGGATTTTTAACGTTAAAAATGTGTATATTCCTAATTTATAATTTTCTTAAATTAAGAGGGAGATCCAAGTGACTTTAATTGTTCGGTCCGGTAAAAACCCTACAAAACTTATGACTTAACCAGTATTTTCTGTCTTTCTAGGGCGCGATTTTTTTTCTAATATTTAGAAAAAAATTATTGTTTGAATTCACAAAATCCAGTTAATGTGGGCAACTAGGTGTCGTAAAAAGTACGAGAAAATTAGCTTATTTTAAAATTGTTAACACGGTTATAAATATGAAAATTTCGTTCGTACTTTGGCCCCTAGTTATCCCGGTCCGAACCCTAGACATTATGTATTTGTGGTATGTTTTTTGTTATAATTTAACCAAAGTTTGTGGTCAATACCATGCTTTACCACATTATTGACAAATTCTACATTGTTAGCGTGTACGCGTTAGTGATAATAATAAAACATCCTACCGACAGTTAGATGTTTTTATTGAGCAGTTGAGCACAATCTACAATCACTCAAAGAAAAATATAAATTGATGAATGGGCTCAAAATTAACTTTGAAACAAAAAAAATATGACGTCACATTCCAAAAAAAAATCCGACAGAAAAATGTTAATTTATTTTTGAGCCCTATAACAGCAAGGTACCGTTTCACTTGGATCGGATTTTTGATAAAAATCAAGAGATAGAAAATGTACCAGCACTTTTGTCGGCGATTTATCACTTTTATGAGAGACTACAGGGCATGGAAGAATTCGAAGGAAATCCAATTATAGAGAAATTAAAATTGATTTTGATGAACATAGAAAAAACGCTACTGGAATGTGACAGAGGCGATTTCATGATAAAACGTGAGTTTTATTTTCATTGAGTACTCCCTATTAACGTATATTAAAATTCAATTTTCAACGTTTCGACATTTATTATTTAAATAATAATAGTAAAGTCATTTTAAAGAAAGAGCAAAGAATTTTTAACACCGTTTTTCAAATTCTCAAAAACTGAGGCCGGATTTGCAAAATTTCTTTCTGGACCAAAGTAATTTTTCTGCGTTAATGAGGTTGAAGTGTCTGGAAAATAAAAACGTAATTTTGAAAAGATAATAAAATGTATTATTCGAATCCTCCGTTTCTGAAAAACTCAGTGTATCTAAGATTTTACTTACGTGTCCCGTAGAACTTTGACGTCAGAGACCTACAGAATCGTGTGATGTGATTGGTCAATACGCATTGACTCTTGTGTATTGACCAATCAAATCACGCGATTCTTCAGGTCTCTGAAGTCAAAGTTCTACGGGACACGTAAGTATAATCTTATGTATATCATATGATGTCATATGATATGACTCGTATCAGTACTATACAACTGTGACTGGTGAGAACTACTTAACACTTGTGAGCATATAAAAAAACACAATTGTGGCTCTACTTTGAATGTTATTTACAGAAAAGCTTAAGGCAGTTGGAATTTCAATTTTTTCTGCATTATGAAGTTGAAAGGTCAATATTTTTGCAATCCAGACATTTTAATTCTAGAATTGTTAAATTTTAGTTCTTAGAAAATATAGTGAGAAAAGCAAGTATAACCATATCACGTGATACACGTCACAGTTGCCTTCAAAGTTACATTCTTGTCGAAAACGACTGGCACAAGATCTGGCCTACGTCATAGTTTTGTCCGCTTTTGATTTATTATCTCATAAATCAAAAGTAATTATAAATAAGTCAAACATTTGATGGCAAAATCATGCTTTGAATAAAAAAATGTTTATTTTTTCCTCTAAAAGCAGAATATTTGACACTTTTTTTCTATTTTCAACGTAAATTGGTAATGAAGTACAACTGTGGAGCAATTGTCGATTGCTTAAATTCACTTTTATAAATAAATAAATTTTTCATAGGTACTTGAAGTTTGAAAATTTATAAATTAACTCGATAAAAAATATCTGCTCCTAGATACCAATAAATTGTATTTCAACTTAGTTCGCATGCCAAAACACTTCCTAAAAACTCTGGCTATCTCACATTGTTATTTTATGTCTAGTTCCGAAATAATTTTTCAGGAAAGTGAAACATCGCGAAAAATCCTAAGATAAATCAACAACCCTATTACTAGAACCACAAACATAAAAAAGATTTTAATATTTTTTGGGAACCGAATCAAAATTTTATAATGTTTTTGAAAGAAAAGATTTTTACGATCCGTGGTTTTTGCCTTTTTTGAATGATTCTTAGGTATCTTGAGCGCACAATTGTGGCTCTGTGCTCACAAGGTTTAACTAACGTTTAATATGCCAAAAACAGTTAATTTCCCTAATGACGAATTAATGACGACATGAAATAGGCGAAAAATAATTTTTCAGTGTAGGTCAACTTGTTATTCAATATAAAAATAACAGTAAAGTATAATGACACACGTTTTGCAGGAGTGTTATCTCGGTGAAGAGTTACTTTTTGAACTATGCATAATCAAACTAAAGACCCTGCAAATTCTAAATATTAATTTTTTTTTGTATTTCAAAATTTATTTATAAACTTCTTAAAATATATTTTACTAAAAAATCATTTTCAGAAAAATATGAAAATGATCATTTTACAATTTTCATCGATTTTTTGTAAATCAGCGTTATTCTGACCATTATTTCTAGAATCTTGTGATGACAAAAAAAGCATTTTCATGATGCAGACATTCATTGGCATGATCGAAACAATAATCGAATTTAAACTCTGTCGAGCTCAGCGGCAACAGCTTCCCGAAGGGTCTATAGACTTGATCCTTTCAGCCGTTCGTCAATTAGAACACTTGGAAAAGGTAGTTGAAGAAAAATGTGGAAAATCATTCAGTCGTATCCGATCAAAACAAACAACAGTGAAACCGCGTTCAAAGCCAAAAAAGCATTTTATTGAACTTAATTTATTTGACTTTCTATAGAAATTATATGAGCGTCTTTTTTTCGCACCATTTACTAAACAGAATGAAAAGTGAATTAACTTCGAAGTTATACATTTAAGGAGGTAGTGTCGGCAAAAAATGTATCGTGAAAATTATTTATGTATCGCCAACATATAACATCGGTCATAGTCTACCGGCATGCCGCGGCAATTATCTCAGGAAATTCGTAACAAATATGCAGGAGCTCGACTCAAGACGCACGGAAAGTGTCCAATAAAACTTTTTGGTGGTTTTTAGAAACAAAAAAGGATAAAAATTTCCAATATTTTCTGATTGTATAATCATATGATCGGATAGAAATAATCGATCTGCTCACTTAAATTTCAAGATTGAAATTTTTGTATTTACATAATTTATCATTGATACTTGGTTTTTGTCAGAACACTTGGAATTTTCCTAGACGTTTGAGCA
>SCLH01000070.1:17243-28347 GCA_004367855.1 Oikopleura vanhoeffeni | reverse complement strand
AATCGAACGATGAAATAATTCGTTTTTTACTTGTACTGCTGATTTCCGGCACTTTTCATAACAAAAGATAGGCACTTTAAAAAAAGTCGACCAAACATTTTGTCGACCATAAATATTTAATCTGTATTTTGGCACAAAAAACAATTTAAAATTTAATTCTGACCGAAGATTTAAACTTTTAAAGAAAATCCGTTCAAAGGCCTACATGAGAGTCCATGGTTTTAGCTTTGATAACGCCTTTCGTTTTTCGAAACAAATCCGGTAATTACCAGTTAACTCTCAAATTCCATGGTATGCAAGGTATCAAACGCTTGACTCGCTGAAAAAAGCCGCAAATCCACAAAATGAACAATCGAAAAGTGTAAAAAATCATCTATACACATAATCATCTATGTACATAAATTTACAATTTCTAAACGGATATTCCTGATATTTGATTTATATTTAAATTACCTACTTATGGCGGGATATCTCTTTGAACGCGGTTACTAGTAAACTCAAACAGCGCAACAAATCGACTTTTGCCAGAAATGGAAACAGAGTGTACTTTCGCACTAGGGAGTATTTCTCACTTTATCCCACTTTTGTGCCGGCAAGACGAGAAATCGATGCGATTAACATCCGATGACGGATTGAACCTCCTTATTGAAAAGAAAATTAAACTCAGAATTTCCCAGGTTACCTCCTTAAGTTATTGTCCAAATATGATCGAGGGGGGCGATGGGCAAAAACTGTTTCGATATACTCAACACATTGGACAGGTTGCGTTTGAGAGGTATCAATCAGATCGAAAAATTGTTGAAAAACGAAAGAAAAAAACGACAAATAGGACGAAATGGACGGCGACTTTTTTAGAGATATTTGTGCTTTGTCTGAAATGTGTAGTAAAACAGTATCCAACAAAAACAGAGAAGTATTTGAAAACAGTGTGGGACGGTGACGAAGAAGCGGATAATGAGAATTCCGTTGTGAATATAATTAAATTTATTCAAAACGCTATAGGAAAGGCATACTTATTTTTTCAAACTAATTTTATTTAAAAAATGAAAAATTCTAACTTTCGCCGGCAATTTCCGGTTTTCGAGCCGATACAATGACTCACAATTTGTAATGTTAAAGTTCTAATTCTGATAGAAGGCCTAATTTTTGATATAAATAATTTGGGATTTCGAAACTTTTGAAAAAAATCGAAACATTTTCAAAAATTATTATTTTGAAAAAAAAACATTCACAACGGCATCTGATTTTTGTTACCTCTATTAGCCTATGTTTTGGCATTTGGTGAGGAAGGAAAAAATATGTTATTTTTTCTAGATCGCGCAATTGAATTCTTTGAAAAAACATCAAAATTCATTTTTTTTTTAGAAAAAATCACTGAACGAGTCATTTTACAAAAAATAACTGAAATTGATTATTCGAAAAAACGTTATAAAGTCAGATTTTACAAAAATAATTTAATAGATCACATCACAAAATATTTAATAACATGAAGATCATATTACAAACTTTTAAGTTCAAAGGGAACATTTTTTATAACATAAAATTTGGAGGAAGTTTCTAGAAAACCATAATTTTACAATAAAATATAAAAATTATATCTTTGAATCAGTCGACATATTAGTGCATCAATCCGATACCGAAAACACCAAACTGGCAAAGCGCGAAATCAACCATTTACTGTGTGCCCTTGATATTCTAGGAGAGGCAGATTTAACCCCTGGGGACTGTAAAGATCAAACATCCGAGTTTATAAGTGAAGTGGTCAAAAATGGAAAAGCTGAGGAGCCTAAGCTTGTCGGGTTGGTCGTTGAGCAACTACTCAGAAGTTCTAGAATCTATACATCAAACTTTATCGAGAGCACTATAGATTTAGCCTCAGACTTACACTTGAACTTTGATGACATTGATAAAAACACAAGAATGGTTATTGATCCAAGTACAGGTGAATTAACTTATTTTTTTTTGTTCTCAGGGTTAACTTATGGTGGTAGACGTGTCGCGAGGCTTTTTTGAATAAGAGATTTAACGAGCTTGATATAAGTTTTTAACTGGTAGAGTTTTCATAGGCTTTTGATCGTGGGTCCTCCTTTTTATCGCATAAAACTATTAGTTTGTACTATGAAAAATCATATTTTTGTCTCTGATCAAATGGAGTAAGTTTCCACGAACTAAGTAGTCTTATTTTGAAAGTTCAAAAAATCTACGCTCAATAAAAATGTTATTACAGTATTTATAAGGAAAATGAGACAGTTTCATTGAGACTACTTTGAAATAAATTTTAAGAAAAACGGTTCACTTATTAATATTTTCAATTTATTTATTTTTAAAATGATATATTTACTTATTGTTAGTAATTTGTTAATCAATTTTTAGTTTTATACCGTTATAAAAATTATACCACCAAAATATATTGATAATAATGAAGTGTTATTATAAGTTATAATAATATAATTTATAACAAAAGTATGTCTTCGGTTACCTTCTGAGATAAAAAAAGGAAATCAAACTGTTTATCTATCTAAAGTAAAGAATCATTGGACCAAATTATTGCCATTAACTATTTTAACGTTATAATTTGTTTGATACGCCATATACCCTCTTATTTCTTGGTCCATTTGATGACAATTGTTTGGTCTAATGATGCTAAAAGGTGCCTTACGACTATTCGATATACTGTCGTTTGTCTTGAATTTTAGCTTTCTAGCGCTATTTTTCTATTTTTTAGAACATTTTTAGTGATTTTTTAAATGGACAAAACGACACGTTTTCAGGTCGACAAAACACACGTCGACGACACACACGACAGTATTTATTTTTCTTGTAAAAAATGAGGTTTTAAAATTTTTAGTTCCAAATTGAGTAACAACAAAAATCTGATCGTTTTTTTGCGTTTTTGGACTTCTTTGATTATTTTGTGAGTTATTTGAGTTTTTTATTGAAAATGGCACAGAAGAAGGCTGTGCTGATTTAGAAACCGCTATTCATTATTAAACATCGACACTAATATAAGGGGGGTATCGTAGAACGGCCGTTCTACGATACCCCCAATATAAGCGTGATTTTGGTCATCTGGTTTTCTTGAATGTCTATTAGGTAGCTGTTTTTTAAAGGACACAAAGAAATATTTTTGTGTCGAAGTCATGGACTCAGACATCGGATCATCAAACGGGTTTTTGCATCGTGTACCTGACCAGACTTCAAACACGGAAATTTTTTTGTTTTTCTCAGTCAACCGGATCACCGGTAAATTTCGTTCTCAACCGGTAAAATCGGTTTTCAGAGAATCTTACATAAATTTTCATGAAAACTTGCGCCTACAGACAGTTTTTCACTAGAAATTTTTTGGCAATATTTATTTTGACATCTGACACCTCTATTGGTGTCAAATGACACTTTTTTGTATTTTTAATACTGCTGAACATAACGAGATGAAAATATACTTATCTGGGTAATTTTTGAAGAGAAATTTTTTGACAATACTAAAGTTCATTTTTAAAATTTTGATTTTCAAGGCGATGAAAAAACAAGTGCCAATTTTCAAATGCTCGTTGATCGTGGCCGATGTTCGGAGGAGAAATCAAAAGAGACGTTATTTGTACTTTGCGAGCAGTTAAAACCGATGTATTATGAAATTGATATTTTGATTAAACGAAATCAATCTATTTCACTAACAAGAGATTCAACATTAACGAGAAAATTGACAAAAGCAATAGTTAATCATTTATTTCAATGGTCGATTTTAACAAAAGGTATGTGATTATAGTTTAAATGAAGCACATGTTGTGTCCGAAATTCAAAATTTAGGCTGAAAGAGAAAATTAATCGAAATTAACAATTGGTCCGTTGTTTAACAAAAATCAAACTTATTTATTGAAAATTGTTGCTCAAAAACATAAATTTCAAGCAAATTTATATTACTGTTGTTTCTGTCTATAAGGAAAATTTGGGGGAAAATATGGCGAAAACCTACACTTTTTTATTTTGGTCCGTCCCTCTATAAAGGCAATTTGATAGAATAATCCAAAGGGTATATTTTCAAAAAATTCTATAAAACAACTCTTTTTCGTAAAATATGGCCCATATTATATGAGTGAACAGCAAAAAAAAAGGTCTTCACAATATTTTCATCAAAATCGAGTATACAGAAAAAATTGAAGGTTGATCTTATAAGAGTTTTCTGTAAACAACGCTCAAAAAATAGCCTTCTAAAAGGTTTTTATGTCTTGGCGGAACTTTTTTTTATATGCTTTGGAGGGTTAAACAACTATTTACCTTACAGAGATTATTTTGTATAAGTATCTGCACGATAAATAAGACTTAAATATTTGATTTGCATTATTTGTTACACGTGATTACAGGTGTAGCACTGTCGTTTATTTTTATAACTTTTCATATTCATTATATTTTTAGAACTTTTATCATGCCAGCTCCCAAATGCAAAATGTACTGGTTTAGTAATAGATATGACTATCAATTTGTTCAAAGCCCTGAAAGAATATTTGAAAACTTTTAAAATCAAAGACAAGAGCACTTATCCGACTGATGAATGTCATAAACAATCGAATAAGTTTTTTGAGGGGAAAATTCCTAATTTTGGTTCCTTGCTGAATGATTTTATTTCATATATAGATAAGATGCCAAACGAGGTAAGCTTTTAATATGATCAGTGGCGCCCGTAAGAGTACAACATTTTTTAGAGCGCTAAATAAAATAACTTTTTGTTTTACTTCAGTAACTAAAATATCTGTGATAAGATAGAAAATTAGTTTTCACTTAAACCCCATTTTCAACTAAGCCCGATTGTAATTTGTTGAAGAAAGTATTAAATAACTCCAGGCAATATCGGGTGGTGTCCACTTTTTAGTTGCGTCGATTTTTTAACAATGGGCCCACTTAATTGGTATCTGTTCTGAGAGAACCATGCTATATATATAGCGACAAACGGTTTTTTGCATCAGAATCTTGGCCGAATTTGCAATCGTGAGCATTTTCCAGGTGATGACCGGTTTACCAGTAATTCGCAAAAAACGGTTATTTTGGTAATCATGGCCAATTTCCATGTCTGATTTTCGGTCATGTGATCAGGACCTAGGTAGTCAAAAAAAAATTTCTTCGTTTATTTTTCCCAAGGTTTTGCATGCAAAAAACCGTTTGTTGCTATCTTGTCTAGTTCTATTAGCTAAAATCCAAGTGGGCCTTTTGATAAAAAAACGAAATTGGTGATCGGTATTCTGAATACCGTATTCACGTAAAAAAATTAAATTTTGGAGTCATATTTCGAATAAAGTTTTAAAAATTATTTTAAATTTTAATAATGAGAACTTTTCTTTCATATTTTGAATTTCACGGAAACCAAAAGCAAAACTTTAAAAGTTTTTTTAACTGACTGATAGTGTGTTGGTGTAAAATATTTGGACAGGGTAGGGTGCGCACCGGGAAGCTGAATGGTGAAACTGAAAGTGTTATTGTAACCAAATAAAATGATCTCAATGAAAAAACAGTTTTTTATTTAAAACTTGAAAACCTTTAATATTTATTATTTTCAGTTAAAAACGGCAAGAGCGTGGGTTTTGAAAATCTAAAAAAATATTGCCCGGTGCGCTGCCTACATATGGCCCATATGATATGGGTCATATTATATGACTCATTTAATATGACCCATCAGTTCAAACATTTTACACCAACAAAGACTGTTCAACAAACCTTTAGTAACTAAAGTTTAGTTCAAAAGCAAAACTGCCTAGTTACACTTCACAAATCAAATCCTAAATAAATATTTAAGATTGCCGAACCTAGCTCAAAAAAATCTAAAAAGTCGGAGAAATCTAAAGATAAAGGCGAAAATAAGGAAAATCGTGGTCCCTCAAAGCAAGCTATTCAAAAGTTAGCATCTAAAAACAGGCGTCTACCAGACCTTATATTTGAATTTGAAGAATTTTACAAGTACCTCGGTTATTATGGTCAAATGAGAATGGATAACGATATTATTGCTCGAATTGATCAATTAATTATACGAGATATTGAGAGAACATAAAATGTAATTCTCCAACACAAAAAATGCATTCCAAATTGCTGAAACCTGCCGTATATCCTGAAATTAACACTGAAAACTTGAATATAGTCTATTCTATAGACTAACTTTTAAAATTTCTAGAATGTTTTTTGTAATGTAACAATGGTAAAAAGCGAAACAACCGAGCAACCCTGCTCTGCCGTATTTGTGGTTATTTTGATAGCACAAGTTGGATTCTCCATAATCGCTTCCGTAAGTTAACAATAGTGAATTTTATGGGTATTTTAACCCCTTCGTCAATATTGAATTGCATCATTTTTTTGAATTTGAAAATGCTTTATTTTTGTGGAAAATTTGAATTGTTTCGAGTAAAAGTTTGATAAAAAAATCCCTTTTGCATTTACTAACTGGAAGAAAATTTAAATGTTCATAAGATCTATAAGAACATCTTTAAATTAAGTTACTAATAAACGGTTGGGTTGAATGTTCTCGAACAAAGTACATCCGTTTCGTAAATCTTCAAAAGTGTTTTGCGTTTAATCTTTAAATCACGGCAACTATTTTTGTTACCTTGTGTCTGGTAAACAGCTAAAAGCGGACAAATCCTAAACATGGGTTTTCACGAAAACTGTACAAGATTTGAACGGTTTCACCGGTATACAGGACATCCAACCAGTAAAGTAAAGTGCATTTAAACGGACAGTTTGGTAGAACGGGGGTTTGGTCAAAAAGTCCTACTAGCGTGGGTTCAAATGAACATCTTGACGATTTAAACTGTTCGCAATTTAAATCAGTAAATTGCCCGTTTATACCCATGCTAAGGGGACTTTTTGAACTTAACCGTTTCTATCAAACTGTAACAAAAGTATCATATTTGTGGAGATTATGCCTCAACCACTTTTGAAATTTTTTGAATCTAATGTACCGTTTTTGAAAACATTCGATTATTATCAGTCGCTGAATTTTTATTCATGAAAAACTTATTTTTTGGAAATTTTAAAGGAAAATAATTCATACGGTATGATGATTTATGTTTTAGGTTCTTTATCTTATCAACGACCAGTTTGCGTCATCGTTGGTAGTGTTCTGCTCGATATGTGTTTGCCTCTTATCGCTTTATGGCAATGTTAAAAATAATTTTGCCCTAATAGCTGTCTATATATTTCTTCAGGTAAGAATAAAATTTGATATTATAAAATTTACATCTGCCAAACTTAATATTTTGTTAAACAGAAACTAGAAAAAACTCAGTGCGATCAATAGTCAACGTTAAATTAAGATTATTTTACATACAAAAATGGCTGGATTCATTATTTGGAAAATTTTATTTAGACCAATTGGCTCAAGAAAAAGGTTAACCTCTTGACCCCAAATTGGCTTGAATGAATAATGTTGTGAAAAAGCAAACGTCATGATTATGGTCATAAGGGTGGTCGAGGAATTTCACCCCGACTTCGCTGGAGCACGGTGCTTTTTTTGAGGGTGAATAGGGAACTTGGGATTCCTATTATGGATTAAATAAAAATTAGCGGAAAAGAATCAGCTCGCGAAAAAAAATTTTGGTCGAAACCCTTTTTTTGAAATACTTCTCTGTGTTGAAAATTTCATTTTTCTGTGATTTGAAAATTTTTCATTTGCAATTTTGAAAGGTTAGAAAAGAATTTTTTTTATCAAAATGCTTAGAATCTTGCAAAGAATACTTTGGTTGCCATGGTTAAGCGTCAATATGTCCTAATAAGGTCCGCCAATCAGCAACCAGGGATTTGAAAAAAAAGGGCTCGACCAACATTTTTTTTTCGGAAGCTGATTCTTTTCCGCTATTTTTTTATTTTAATCCATAATATGAATCCCAAGTTCCCTATTCACCCATAACTTATGCCGCATAAGTAGGGTCAGTACCGGGAGACTTATTTGCAAAACTAGACCCCACAGTACGTATTCTTTGAGTTAATGTGGTTAAACTTTCTCAAAAAGAATATTTTCGACCATAAAACAATTTTGGAGCCAGCAAGTGGTCACAATTTGAGTATGAAAAAACAACCTTTCGGGCTTTGAAACGCGCTATAAAGGTTGATTTATTATTGATATTTTGTTGTTATTATACCGATCGCGTTACAAAAACTCAAATAATCCGTACTGAGAGGTTTAGGTTTGCAGATTAATCTCCCGGTACTGACCCTACTTATGCGGCATAAGTTATGCCTATCACTCCAGTGCAATCGGTGAAATTCCTCAACCACCCTTATGACGCATAATCATGACGTTGCGTTTTTCACAACATATTTTTCATTCAGACCAATTTGGGGTCAAGAGAAGGTAAACCTTACATCATATGTCACTCGAGATATCTGTTATTTTTCTATTAACTGCTTAAATTATTAGAAAAATAATTAACATAGGGCTAATATATGAAGNAAGGTTCCATTTTACAAACTTCGGCAATCGCACGCGTCCCCCGGGCGTTTATGTTTTTTTGGTTGGAGTTTTGTTGGCGTTTTATACACCCGCCTAATTTTAAGTATATACATGTATTTCTCACGTTTGCCTGGACTTTTATAAAGACGCATTTTTATCTCGGAAATTTGCCCCCAGCATCTGAGGACGCAAAAGCTGTAATAGGATCGTCCTACTTTCATCCACACTTTTAGAGACTGACGCAAACATATTTTAATTCCTTTCAGCTGGTGATGTAAGGCGAAATAATAAATATTCAAAACTCAAAACCGAATACAATGAAATAATAACGGTCTTTTTTTCTGAGACAATCTATTTTAATCCCATAGTAGTACGTAATACAAAATGCAAAATTAACAGTCTCCTCAGATTTTTCACAACTGCCCTATAATTATTATGATGCGGGATTGAAAGGTACCAGATTTCGACACCCACCCCCTTAAGTTCGTCTTTTTTATAGGTACGTATAAGACGGTGAGAAAGCTCGGAAGTGGCACATACGATATTTCTGAAATTTTGGATCATTATATAACTTTCCAATTTTCGTGTCCCTGCAGAGCTGGTTTTTAACGGAAATTATCGGTTTCTAGAAAAGGTTTCTACAAAAGATTCTTGTAAAAACTGCAGGATCGGAATAAATTATCAAAAATTAAATTCAACCTCGTCCGGGGGTCATATTACACGTTATGACTATTTTCTCCAAATTTAGAAAAAGTTTCGATTTTTTTTTTGAAAATTCAAGATTAACCCAATATGAGTATGAAATGAAACCATAAAAAATTCTAAGACTCATGGCTGAAAAACAAAATTCCCAAAATTAAGTTTTCTTAATTTTTCATAATGACAAAATTGAATTCTTCGAAGATAAGTCATTATTTCTCTCAAAAACCGAAAGTTATTGTATGGTAGCTTTTTTTTAGGTGAACCACCCCTGCTCAGCAAAAACCGTAGTAGGTATGAAGAAACGGTTTTTTGCACTGGATAGCCGACAAAATTTTAGCCGCTGAAATTTTTTTTCGGTTTTCGGGCCTAACCGGTTTACCGGTAATCAGTAAACACCGGTAATTGGGGGTTTTGAGAGAACTCATCATACTCTCAACATGATTTTATACATAAAGGCGTAACTTTCGAAAAAAAATTTGGCCATTTGTGTTTTGACACTGGACATCACCCGGTCCCGTAAAGAGCACTTTTTTGAATATTGACACTGGAATATCATAGGGGTCTAAAATCATACTTATTTAGAGTAACTTTTCAAGAAAAATTTTTTGGTATGATTTATTTTGACATTCGACACCACCTGGTGGTGTAAAGAGCACTTTTTTGAATATCGACACTGGTATATCATAGGGACCTAAAATCATACTAATTTGGAGTGACTTTTCAAGGGAAAATTTTTGGCATCATTTTTTTTGGCACCCGACGCGACCTGGTGGTGTCAAGAGCAATTTTGGAATATCGACACTGGAAACAGATTAAAACTTGCAATTATACTTATGGGGGTTAGTTTTCAACAGAAAAATGCTGGCATCATTTGTTTTGGCACCTGAACTAGTTTTCCTGATATTTATCAAAAGATCATGCACAAATAAATTAATAAATGAATTAAATGCTTTAAGTAATACGCTACTATGAGCACCTTTTTAATTTTCGACATTTTTGGTGAAGTAAAAGACCCATTTCTATTACGTTTCAAATTAGCGCTCATCAAATAAAAATTCTAAAAACGTCGTAAAATAGAATAAGATCCGCATCCAAGTTTTTTTGCGATTCAAAATCGTCACTTATAGTCGAAGGTATTAACAAAAATTATGCGCTAAAGCCAAATCAGTTCCATAAAAGTTGTCCTATATAAAGCATGTAAAATACTATAGTAAATTGTTTTTAATAAGTGTTTCATGCAAAGAATAAATATTTGTGACCTCAATAATTACATTTTTAAGTTAAAATCAGTTCTAAACGTCAATATTCAAAAAATGCTATTAGACGACCAGGTGGTTTCGGGTGTCAAAAAAAATGATGCCAAAAATTTTCTCTTGAAAAGTTACCCCCAATACGTATGATTTCAGGCTCCAGTCTCGATATTCAATTAATGCTCTTTACACCCCCAGGTGGTGTCGGGTGCCAAAACAAATGATGCCAAAAATTTTCTCGTGAAAAGTTACTCTAAATAAGTATTATTTTAGGCCCATATAATATCCCAGTGTCCATATTCAAAAAAGTGCTCTTTACGACACCGGGTGGTGTCCGGTGTCAAAACACAAAAAGCCAAAAAATAGTTTTTTGAAAGTTACCCCTTTATATATAAAGTCATGTTGAGATTATGATTAGTTCTCTCAATACCGCCAATTACTGGTGTTTTATGCTGATTACCAGTAAACTGGTTAGGCCCGAAAACCGAAAACAAATTTCAGCGGTTAAAGTTTTGTCGGCTATCCAGTGCAAAAAACCGTTTCTTCATACCTACTACGGTTTTCGCTGGGCAGGGGTGGTTCACCTCAAAAAAACTACCTTTGCCAAATATTTAAAATTTTGATGTGAATATAAATTCTCCATCGAAATTTGAACGATATAAAATGTGTTGCAAGTACTGCTGTGTACTCGTCTGTGGTGACAAATCTGCCGAACCTAGGTAGA
>SCLH01000070.1:0-15562 GCA_004367855.1 Oikopleura vanhoeffeni | reverse complement strand
AAATTTTCACAGAAAACTGAATGATACAGTATATGATATATCCTCCTTGACGATTTGAAATAACGAATTTAAAAAGTTTGAAATGGGTATCGATGCTTTTGACCCATCATAAAGGGTTTTTGGTCATTTAATCATCACACGAATCGTACAATATGCCAATTAAAACTTAATTTGATCAATCCCCTTTGAGGGTCTTTATATTCGGCCTTAGCTAAGCGGGGTCCCTATCATTTAGCCAAACACAGCTGACCAATCATAACTTTTAAATTAACCCTTATTTATCTCGAATTATGATTTTTTTTTGATTATCAACTATTTGAGAGAGAAAAAATCCAGAAAAAAAAAAAGGTATTTAAATTTATGTTTGCTTCGAAATGAAACCGAGGAGAAGATAGCTTTTCCGCATTGAAAAAAGGATCTTGTTAAGGTTACGTTTCTAGGACCTAGATTTAAAAATATGCTAAATTTCAGCTTGTTGAAACTCTCAAATTCGGAATAAAATTCTCATTTTTCAACATATTTAAACAAAATTTTATAGGATTGTGCAAAAACCACAAACTTTTTCACTGTTGATTTCGGATTATTTGTTTTTTATTTTAATTGGCTGAAAAATCAGTAATTTTATTTTTTGCAACGGTGGAGAATTCTTGTTTTTTATCATTTTTCGAGAGAGCTTGAGCGAAAATTAAAAATATCAAAAAGCCAAATTTTTGGCGTTTAACTGGACAACAACCCCTGAAAATTGCATCACATTTGTATGCAGCATGTGAAAAAATTTCGTTGATGGAGAACAAAAATCAAGCACTTATTAACAAGCACCTAATTTCCTTGACCATCAACAATTGTAGAACTGTTTTGTTTTCAATCGAACTGTGAAGAGTAGGCGGACCAAATATATTGCTAATTATTTCGAAAGATTTGTCATGTGATGAATAAACGTCACTTTGAATTGCTTGCATATTTTAAACATTTAGCACCCATAACCACCTTAAGGGGGTACCCCTCGTGGTAAAACACGATTTTGTAGTTTTTGAGGGCTAATATCTTTAAGACTACACATTGTGGAACCCTATAGTGAAATACAATGTTATAATTAAACGTAAATCTTACATCCTTAAACATAGTTTAAGATCAGTGATTTGTCAACCAATCAGGAACGAGCTTCAAAATAGGGTCATATTTTGTCGCAAGAAGCTTATTTCTCAGTGAGTTTTAAAGGTAGGAAAGTTTTTGTAGCTTTTATTAATAACAAAATATGTACGCAGGTCTGTTACTATCGGTTTCAAAAATTTGAAATAAATTCGCTCCAGAATAACCTAAAAATGTTTTTTTGAGCTGATTTTGAGGGTCTCGCGCAAAATTCTTTTTCTCCCAGGATTTTTTAGTGACACATTTTAAACCTATATAAATCAAAAGCAAGTTAGTTCGTGGAGAGCTGTGACAATCGAAACCAGCATATTTTAAATTATCCATATTTTCAGAAAAAAAACTATAAGAATAAAATTCATTTTTTTTGAGTCTCAATTCATGAGGGTTACCCCCTTTAATATATACCCTCTTAACTAAAGCCTACTACTAAATCACTTCTGATCAATGTTTGTTTTAAGTAGGAAGTTTCTGTTAAATAAATGTTTCTGAAAATAAGTGGGGAACCAAAATCGACAAAAAAACTATTGATGGTCTCAGGGCTCGCTGAAAATTGGTTCTCTCATTCGAAGGTGCCAAAAGGGGATCGGAGCTCCGCGAAGTACCATTCCCACCTTCATTACTAATAAAATCAATTTTATTAATGCTACAAACGCACCAGAGCAAAATTACTTAAAAAGTAACTGGTAATTTGTATGTGAATATAGTACATGACCTTATAATAATGTCAAGGCAAATTTCAAAATCATCGCATTGCTTGATAGATATCATCACAATAGTTTCCGTGGTCGACTTTTCAATAACAATACAGCCTGAGTGTTTTTAATTGTGCAATTTTTTTCACCAGGCGGCTAGACAGCCAAAATTGCCTATACTTTGCGATAGATTTTGGCTGTCTAACCGTCTGGCGAAAAAAAAATAACAATTGAAAAAACTCAGGCTGTATAAGTAATTTACATAAGTCAATTACAGTAATCATAATTTATCAATTCAAATGTACATGTGATAAATCTCACATCGAGCGGACCAAAAGAGTCCTTCGAATCCGAGCCGAAGAACACCGTACTTTCTCGCGTGCTAAGAAAACTAACTATCACTAACATCGGTGTCCTATTTACGCTAAAAAGTTAAAAAAATATGAAAAAATCCATCTTCCACCAAAGTCTGGCTCACATTTTCAAACTGAAGTGCGTGATCAATTTTTTATGTACCATTTTAAAGTACTGCAAAAAAACCTACAAAGCTCTTTGTGAAGCAATAATAAGCGTATTTCATTAGAATACATCGACCTTCTTTGAATGATCAAAGCAATCATAAAAGTTTTGCACTTTAGTATGTGTTACAGGGGGGTGCGGCGTATAGTTGGAAAGTTTGACGCAAAAAAACCCCAACTATACGCGTAATTCCAACTATACGCGTACTTTCCAACTATACGCGTACTTCTGGGAAAATGTGCTCTGATTGGTCAATTTGTACAATATCTAGAGTTTAAAATTGCGTTAAAATATGGTCAGAGTAAGAATTTTTGGTTATTTAAGGGAGTGGGTGTCGCTGATTTGGGCCTCTTCCAAGGTCATTTTTCGCCAAACTAGCAAAGGTGATATTCCAAAAACATTTGTTACTAACATAACCAACCTTCGCGGATATTTTAAACTTGACAGTAATCTGATACAATCCCACCTACGCCTGGAACCCGAGAAAAACCTACGTAAGCCTCCGCAAAAACCTACGCATTTGAAAAATAAATTTTATTCGTTCTGGCGTGCGGCGTATAGTTGTAAGCAAAAGATAGGGCTTTTTTTTCAAACGTTCGTAGCAAAGATCTATCTAGGCGTTTTTTAGCCAGCAAAAAAAAATATCCGAGTATTTTTATCAATCAAAAGCGACCATACAATTTGTAGTTCCGTTTTATTTTGATATATTCAGTACAATTTATTTCTCTAATAATCTGCACATAATTTTCTCCCATTCTTGCCAAAGCGTAAACTTGCCCATAAGAAGCCGTAAAATTTGACGTAGGTCTGTTATAATCCGCTGGTAGTTCAAGAAAAATGCTCTGATAATATCCTCAACGAAGCTTTAGGATTTTTTCGCAACTTTCTTTTGGGACTTCAAGAACCTTTATTTCTCTTCGACCGATAATGATAGTTTTTAGCTAGTGGTTTATTTTTTTCCTTGAAACCTTTTTTGAATTCATGTTTTTTTTTAAATTTACTTTATTTCATTTTTCGATGAAATCAAATTTAATACATACACTAGAAATTTAGTCTAGAATAATATGTTATAAATTACCCTTAAATCAAACAAAAATTCTTACTTGACCATATTTTCAACGCAATTTTAAACTCTAGATATTGTACAAATTGACCAATCAGAGCACATTTCCCAGAAGTACGCGTTCATAGTTGGAATTACGCGTATAGTTGGGGTTTTTGGCGTCAAACTTTCCAACTATACGCCGCACCCCCTGTATATCGAAATAAGGGGGTACGTAGAACGGCCGATTATGTACAACGCCCAAAAACGGACGGACAACGGCCCTGAGTACACGGCCTGACAAAAATTGTTGTACTACAGGCCGTTGTACAAATAATCGGCCGTTCTTACTGTACCCCCGAAATAAGATATTTTTGAAATTTCACTCCCAAGAAAATATTTTTGCTCCAGATTGCTAATTTTTTGGCATATTGTACTCAACACTTTCCTAAAAACTGGCTTATTTGAAATGTTAATTCCAGATTTTGAATCACAATTATTTTTCGGAACTAAGACTTATGCGAAAAATCGCCTTTCATCAACTGGTCATAAAATTTGGATTCGGTGTCTAGTGTGTATCATTTGGGTACGCTAAGCACGCCCGTGCTTTCCGTCCCAAATTGGTCTGCATTATGTTTTTTATTTAGGTCAATTTGGGTTCGGAAAGCACGGGCGTGCTTAGCGTACCAAATTGGCGTGAATGAAAATATGTTGTGAAAAACGCAACGTCATGATTATCTGTATTGGGTGGTTGACGATTCCACCGACTGCACTTGAGGCACAGTGATAGGCATAAGTTATGCCGCATAAGTAGAGTCAGTACCGGGAGACTCATCTGCAAAACTAACCCCCTTAGTCCGGATTCTTTGAGTTTATGGGGTCAAACTTAATCAAGAAGATTATTCGCGCATGAAAAAAATTTTGGAGCCGCCAAGTGGTTCAATTACAGCATGAAAAAAAAACTTATCGGGCTTATAACCGCGCGCTATAAAGGTTGATTTATTATGGAGTTGTTTGTGTGTTTATTATATCGATCGGCGTTACAAAGCTTTTGCAGACAAGTCTCCCGGTACTGACCCTACTTATGGGCCAGGAAGTTATGCTATCACTGTGCTCTAGTAGTCGGTGGAATTCCTCAACCACCCTAATTTACAACATAATCATGCGTTTGCGTTTTTCACATCATATCCAGCTAAGCAAGTATAAGGGAGGAACAAAAAGTCGCATTGGCAATTTGGGTACGGGAAGCACGCTCCCAAATTTGAACCTATAATCCGAAAAAATTTTAGGTGATATTTTTAGATTAAAGATTGTTGAATTTTAAAATGTATTTGAAAGAGAAGTTTCTGCGATCATTTTTTCTATCATTTTTGGCTGATTTAAAGTGGCTTGAGCCTTCAAAAGGTCTATGCCTCGGAGGTTTAAAGAGTATTTTAGGCGATCAATTTTTCATGGTTGAAATATTTTTTGCCTCAGATGAGGTTTGGAGCAGAAGGGCTTATTTATCAGAATATTTTAACAACAATTATTTTACGTAATAGGTAGATGCGCAGCGGGCAAATTCTAAATTTTAAACCGACGATACAACAAAAAAAAATCTGGAGCAGAATTCAAAGGCAAAAAAATATGAAAATCGGATAATAGGGCCACCAGCCAAATTTCATCAAAAGTTGAAGATTATTATTAACATCTTTTTTTAAATTTTGAAATCACTAAAAACGTCAAATGATATTTAAGGACGCTTACTATTATGCATGGTTTTACTCCACATCTGGATCTTTTGCTGGATGATTAAATTTATCCCATTCTGCCGCGTTCTGAGTGTTACTTTTTTAAGTGAATTTTCGTATTCTCGTTTTGACAATATCTTTCAAATCTTCGCTCTTCTCTCTCTAGTAAATTTGCAGTGCATCAGGATCCTCATCAGGATCATCAAACTCCAAAATATTGGAGTCTAATTTATGGAAATGCAAGACCTATCTTTTGTTTCTAATCTTTCTCATCATTTCCCCAAAATTGAACGGGTTGCAAATTGTGACATTTCTTGCTTGATTTATTTCTCTTGAATTTTTGTGTAATCTGAGTTTCTGAAAATAAATTGATTGACCTAAAAACAGGTTTTAGGGCGGGAAATGTATTCGAATTACCTTTTAAATGTGACTCCGAATATGACTCAGCGACGAGGATTAATTTAAACAAGTTTGTTTTAATCTTAATAAATATTATTATTAATAGATATATTTAATTAAACATGTAATATTATTTATACGAGTAAATAAACTTAAAAGCATTTTATGTAAATTAAAATTTAACTGACAAACTATTAACCAAGTGGTAACAGTTGTAATTTTTTTTCGGATTTGGAGCTCAACGTTAACTGATAATCAGCGGAAATTGTATGTTTGCCTATTTTGGAAATAAACAGATGCTCTTCACTCGACCAGATGGTGCAGAACGTCAAAACAATTATTTCCGAAAGTTTCGCTGGCAAAGTTACCGATGCGAAAAAAAATTCTTCGCTGTTGATTTCCAAAAAAAACCACGTGGTGCGTCGTCAATGGTCAGAAGGCTGCGGTTGTGTGGGGTAAATTGCGTAGGTTTTTATAGGCACCCTGTGACGTATCTATAATACGAATTAATATTATACTCATCATGACGGTTCTTGGATTCCAAAAATTCTAAATACGGTCGATAATTTTTCAGTCATCTAGAACACAATTTGTACAAAGTGAAAATTTTGCTCAAAAAGTTGAATTTAGTCGAAAATTAAAATTCTGTATGAGAATAACGTTAACGTCATAAATGAGAGACGATTTGAACTGAAAAATTCAAAACTCAAAATTGGGTATCGAGTTTTGAACCTTTTGTAGAGAATTTTTTCTAGGTCCATGTTTAAGACTTTGGCATTTTTTTTGTTATGAAAAATTTTCGAAAAAAAACGAATTTTAAGTCAATTTTAAGGTCAAAAAAAAGCATTGACCAGTTTTGCTCTCTAGCGACCTCTCCGTCAATTATTGCCCATAGTTTCCGTAATACGTTTCATTAGAAAGTCGACCCCTTCCGATTCTTTTGAGGATATACTTACAAGTCTAGATACGATGTAACTTGAGATTGACCTTGAAACTTTGACACGGTCAATTAGAGGTCACATATTGGTCCGCCGACCCTCAATTAAAAAACGGGTAGCCGAAAACACGCTTAATTTTCACTGGCCAAAAATCCTTCATAGCACTTCACACGGCTTCGCTAGAACTGGATCACAAATTACCTGTAAAATGCAACGACGAAATAAATTAACGAAAATCGGGTATTTTTTTTGATAAATTGTTCATAAAAAAAAAAACCTAGGGTCTTTAAATTGACCAGAAAAAAATTTCCTCTACAAGAATAGGTTTAAAAAATCGATACCATTTTGAGTTTTGAAATTTTCTTATTTCAAATCGTTCAGATTTAATGCTTCCAATTTCAAAACTAACAGCACTTTTCAGTAATCTGGCAGCAGAGATGATTTTTATTGATACTTTTGTTCAAATAGAGTTTTGCGTACTTCAGAAAACATATATAAAGTGCAATAAAGAAGTTTATTTGTAGAGCTAGAAAAAGGATATTTCAAATTTTGTTGGGATTCTTTGGCCATCATGTGGAATTTCAACGGTTGTAAAGTAAAAAATGTTTTTTAAACTGGCGAAAAATGACATAGCGAACATTTTGCCAAAATCGCCATTTCAAAAGCGAAGGGTGTGCTTATGAGCTGGACAATTTTTGAGCTGGAAGCCTAACTTTGTACAGGGTGGTGCAAGGTCGCATCAAGTAATGAAGTAACTGAATGTACAGTTTTTCTAGTGGTATCGATATTGCATGGGTTGCTTTTGTTGTTTCGGAATAAGGACCACATGCCATTATGGTGCCATGACATGAATGGTGAGTTGAAGGAATTGATCACGAACGAATTTTTGGTAAAAGGTGGGTCTCGGAAAGTAGGATCCAGTTTGGGTGTTCAAAAAACTAATCGGATATTTGATGCCTGAAAATTAAAAAGTTTTAGTTCAAAATAAATTGAACAATTTGGATTTTTTCCAAAGACTGAAAGCTAGTGTTATTTTGCCACCCTTTTCCATGACAGTAGAAGAAAAACCATTGATGCTTAAGCGATGACAGAGAAACGGGTTTCAACATTCATCTGCCAAGCTGAGAAAAGCAAGTGCAAGATCTTTACTTGATTTAATTTTACATTCCTCGTTTCACTTCAGTTAATAATTAAAAACAGTGTTCCAATTTCTCACAATTAAAAAAAAAATTCTTTGCAATAAATTGCTAAGTTTTATACAAATGGTGAGTATGCAATACTTACTTATTGTATAAAAAGAAATCAAAAAGATATTTTTATCGAAGTGCCCCATTTTTCCTTAAAAATAAATTTTTTCTGAAATCTAAACTTTTCGACCAGAAAAAAACCCAAAAAAAATATATAACTTATTCACGCTATTTTGATTTGATAACATAATTGTAGATTCAAATTTTTCTCTGCCCGTTCATTTTTTTTGTGTTTTCTGTAAGCAAATATGAGGCGGATGAAACCAATGGAAGCTAGCAAGAATTTATAATCAATAAGATGGACAACTTCCAACAACCGACCAATCAGTTAGACCTTCGTTTAATATAGGAAATTTTCTTCAATCCAGAAAATAAATTTAAAATTATTTTAACATGTACAATCATGTGATGTGGAATGTGAGATGAAGGAGACAGTTCGAGCATTTTCCATTCAAAAAACCTTCTCGAAGGTTCAGATTTTCCGACAAGCCCTGGTTCAAAAATATTATTAGGGTAGTATTTTAAACAAATAAACCGAGATCATAATAAACTTTGAGAAATTGTGAAAATTAATATACAATTAAGCTTTTGAAATGATATTGTCGCCTTTTGTTTATTGAAGTGAGTTTTTGCCAGTGAATTTTCCAGCTTCACTCAAGAATCGAATTTTAAGCGAAATTTTATTTGTAGCCCAACTACCTCTTTTAGCGTCGCATTTTTTAACTCACAGAAATGATTTTAGTTTATTAAGGGGGTATACGACTCTGAATGTTAATAAGGCTTAGAGGCATTAAAAATGCCTCCAAATGATACGGGGTGTGATAATAAGTGTGACTAAGCAACCAAATCATCAAAAATTTTTTTGTCGAAATTTCGCATTTTTTATCGATTTTTTTTTAAGGGGGTCGTATTAGGCAAAATGGGACTTTTTGAATTGCTTATTCTCTCGGCATAGACCTAGGAAGTACAATAAAACATATCTCTGACTAAGTGTTCGTAATCTTGGAAGACGTTTTGAATCATATTTTAAGGATAGGATGTTGAACCAACCGGTAAATGGCGTTAACCAGGAGCAAAAAATTCTTTGGAAAAAAGACTGGTATTTTTTTTTTCGTCTACTTTAGGAAAATGTTTCAAAATTTTGAACATCTATCTGCGAATTCAAAACAGGCGGAAAAACGTGTTGTTTCCTTTTTTTAATTTTCGCACTAAAAAGGTATTCAAAGCTGGCCGAAAAGGACTGTTTTTTGCTAATTATTGGCCACGGATAGTTTTGTATTTTTTTTTCATGCTACATGGCACTATTTTTCCCGTGCCACTATAGTTTTAGTGATAATTGTCAACAAACACGTGTTGTGGCCCGTATTTATTCCATTTTCATTATTTTTTAACTCCAGGAGTACGATTTGAAATTTTTTTTGACACCAATTCCGTCCCCAATCAGTTTTTTTTTTAAAGAACCAACGATTCGTAAAGTTGAATGTTTTTGGAAACCGGTATTTATTAAAACTTATGACCAAATATTTCAACCGTTCGAGCGCTAGAGCAGAAAAGATTTTTTAAATTTCGAACTCAGAAAAATTTTTTTAATACTTTTTTCCCGATAACATTTCTGGTAATTTTTTTACGAATTTTTTGAGTTATATGACTTAAAAAAGCCACGGTTGAAGTTCAAAAATCATGGAAATCAGAGCTCTAAGCTCTTTTACGTTCAAAAGATACGACTTGCCTATAGAACCGTATTGGTGGTTTTTTTTTTTAAGGAAGCTAACGCCAAATGAGACGGCTTTCTGGCATTTGAAACCCCATAAGGACATTATTGGGCAGATCATGAATTTTTAATTCCGCGACTCGCGTTGGATTTAGTTTTTTGGATTTCTGACCAGAGTTGACCGGTAATGGCGACTTTCCGGATCAGGTCCCCAATTTTCAACGTTGTTTTCATAATCAGGCCCAAAATTCGGCTCTGTAGACTTAATTCGGAACACAAGGAGTTCGAATCTGATAATCAGATTTACATCTGCGATGACGTCATTATGAGATCTAAGTCATACTCCAGGCCAGATTTATTATTCTTGTCACGGTTTTCTTAATCTTCGTTATCATTGAATTCCCCCTACTTGACCCAATTGAACGTATAATGTTGTTATTAGTGAATTAGGTATCAGATTCGAACTCCCCGTTGTCAAATTAACCTTATTTTTGGCGTTTTGTTATTAAAGTTACCGTGTTGTCACAAAGTGTAAGATTTCTCTATATGACGTCATCCTAAAAGTGGACCCCAAAGACTGCGAATGACGTCAATCGAGATAAATCTGATACCAGATTCAACTCTTGTGCCCGTATTAGTCTTAACAGACCAATTTCTGGCTGAAAATTGAAACAACTTTGAAAATTGGACAGAACCGGAAATCCGCCATTTACCGGTAAACCGGTCAGAAAGTCAAAAAACAAATCCAACGCGAAGTCGCGGATTTAAATTTTCGAATCTGCTCAATATATATGCTTATGGGTTTCAAAATACCAAGAAAAGCCGTGCAATTTGGGCGTAGTCCCTAAAAAAAACCACCTATATACTCAAAATAAGCTTGTTTCTAAATTTTATGGAAAAAAATTTCCAGAATGTTAAATTTTTTTTCAAATTTTTTATTTCTTTATATAATTAAACAATCTACGTGGAAGATCAAAAATCTAAAATCCAGTCAAAAATAATTTCAGTACAAAAAGATATGGGCTGCCTATAGACCCCCTTAAGTATTTTTTTAAAAGATGAAGTTAAAAAATCAACGTTTGCTCGAATTTGACCACTAAAAACTTTCAAAATCGACTTGAAGTAAGCCAACTTCTCATCAGTGTTTTTACTGGCTTTCTTTTTGAGCACTACTTTCGAAAAAAATCAAAGACTTTTTTTTCGGAAATTTTTTGGAAAATGACCAAAAAATCATTATTTCGAGTTCTAGCTCGAAATTGCACAAAAAGCGCTCGATCATTCTCTTCAAATTTTCCTGAGGAAGACTTGATAAAAATTTGAGCTATTTTGCCAAAAATCATAGGCGCTCGGAGGAGATAGATCTTGAAGTCTTGAAATTGTTAAAAATATCGTCGGTTATTTGGCGTTCTTAGAGATTGTTCAGTTGCCGGTAATAAAAAAAAGCGCTCGATGAAAAATTTAATATACTACCGTTAAGTGATCTGTGAAATTTGAGCTTCAATTTGGTTATACCGTCTGGGAGGAGATAGCTTTTGAACTGTTTTGAAAATGTCACCTTGTTACGATACTGTACCTATTGGTGTTATGGTCAAAATAAATTTGTGATGTATTTTTTCGCAAGATCAAGGATAGATCTAACAATTAGCATTTTCGGTTTTTCTATGAACTTGGTAGTTTTCAGTACTATTTAACCTAAGAAATGTCAAATTCAGAGTCGTATACCCCCTTAAGCTTCCGCGAAATTACTAAAAAGCCTCTAGGTAGTTTTCTGTGCTAGACCTTCTTTGGAGTCAATTTCTTAAATTTTGTCTGAACTTAACTTGGGTCGTTTTTTAGAGTATCCCACTTGAGGGTATCTCAGATATCTTATTGTGTCTGAAAGAACCAGACTAGAGAGCGGCAACGTTTTGCATCTGAATCTTGAACCGAATTTGTAAGGAGAAAAAATTTCCTTTTTCCGGTTATTACGGTAATTCGCAAAAATTATTTTTTTCGGTAATTTCGAGCAATTCCATGACTGACTTCCCGTCACGTGATCAACCTAGGAGCCAAAAAAAATTCTACCATATTATTTTTTTCCAAGATTTCACATGCAACAAAACCCATTTTCGCTATCTTGTTCTAGTTTCTCCCAGTCGGAAATCACAGTTGAACAGTCAAAAAAAACGACCTTATTGTAATTTGATCGAAATTTTATTTTTATTATCTCAAGCCCCCCTTACAAAAACGATTTTTTGGTAGCAATCATCAAATCAGAAAAGTTATTAGTCAAAAAATAGGTTGATAAAAACGTTTAAAATTGATATTTAGTTCCCCTAAAAAAATTTTGTTTTATCGGGATTAAAAGTTTCAAAACTATACTAGTACATTTTTTAAAAGGGTACCTGACATTTTGTAACGAGTCATGTGAGAGTAGATATGACCTATTAGTTGAGGCAAAAAGCGTTAATGAACTGTGCCCAATCAAAAGGGTTTAGTTTGTTCATGATCTTCTCTTTTGTAGGCAAGCTTCTTTTCAAAGACAGGGGCATATTTGAGATCTTCGTCATCAGAGAACATAGCGATCTCACCTGAACCCTCGCTCTCAGCTCCTTGACCTTTTATAGTCTTCAAATATATGTGATTGTATGGATATCGTAGGGACCCATTTGTAGATTATAATAACAGAAAGACGTTCCAGGCAATAAAAATGGCTAATAAATATTTTGGTATTAATTAGGTTAGGTTTCTTGAATTTTCTCATATATTAGCCCTATGTTAATTATTTTTCTATAATTTAAGCAGTTAATAGAAAAATAACAGATATCTCGAGTGACCATATGATGTAAGGTTTACCTTCTCTTTGACCCCAAATTGGTCTGAATGAAAAATATGTTTTGAAAAACGCAACGTCATGATTATGCGTCTTAAGGGGGTGGTTGAGGAATTTCACCGATTGCACTGGAGTGATAGGCATAACTTATGCCGCATAAGTAGGGTCCAGTACCGGGAGATTAATCTGCAAACCGAAACCCTCAGTACGGATTATTTGAGGTTTTTGTAACGCGATCGGATATATAACAACAAATATCAATAATAATCAAACCTTTATAGCGCGTTTCAAAGCCGAAAGGTTGTTTTTTATACTCAAATTGTGACCACTTGCTGGCTCCAAATTGTTTTATGGTCGAAAATATTTCTTTTTGAGAAAGTTTAACACCATTAACTCAAAGAATACGTACTGTGGGGTCTAGTTTTGCAAATAAGTCCTCCCGGTACTGACCCTACTTATGCGGCATAAGTTATGGGTGAATAGGGACTGGGATTCATATTATGGATTAAAATAAAAAAATAGCGGAAAAAGAATCAGCTTCGAAAAAAAAATGTTGGTCGAGCCTTTTTTTTCAAATCCCTGGTTGCTGATTGGCGGACCTTTAATCTNTTTTTTTTGCTGGCTAAAAAACGCCTAGATAGATCTTTTGCCTACGAACGTTTGAAAAAAAGCCCTATCTTTTGCTTACAACTATACGCCGCACGCCAGGAACGAATAAATTTATTTTTCAAATGCGTAGGTTTTTGCGGAGGCTTACGTAGGTTTTTTCTCGGGTTCCAACTATACGCGTACAACTATACGCCGCACCCCCTGTAGTATGGATGAAATGATATGTTTTGAAAAATTATTTAATTTGTGATAATCATGCCAGAGTGGTACTCTGATACCATATTTGCCTTAATATTGTCATAATCATCAAATAATTTTATTTAATCGAGAAAACTAACAAATTTTTCCTAAAAAACGTGATTCTTTCATGAATATTTTTAACTTATTTAGAAATATTTTTCGATTCCCAACAGATATACTCCATCAGACAAAAGTATGGAGTAGAACAGAGCACTGCGCAGTTATTGAGATTAACATACATTTCCTGGAGCCTACCATGTGGTAGTTTCACGTGGTTTAATAAACCTTGCTTTTCAAACGTTTTTTTTAGAATTAAACATAAAAATTCTAGCATATGAAAAATTTTTTTCGAAAATTTAAAGCTTGATCATAAAGGAAAAATTGAAGGTTGATCTCATACGAGTTTTCTGTAAACAGCGCTCAAAATAGAGCCTATTTTTATGGTTTTTTTAAACCGATCAATTTTTTGAATATTAATCTATCTTCGAGATCCGAATTTCGATATTTTAAAAAATTCGGATTTCGAAGATCGATTAACATGCAAAAATATCATTTAAAAAAACATAAAAATTGGCTCAGCAAACAAATTTCAAATATTCTGGAGCGACAACTCAAAACAGTTTCAAATTGCATGAACAACCCTTAACCCACGTACTCAGATCTCCAAAAAAGTGATAAATTAAAATTTTCAAAAAATCATATGTTCATCTCACGACACGTTAACGAAAATATAATAAATTCATTTTGAAGCTCTAACAATTGTGTGTCAGACCAAATATGAAAAATATAATTTT
The DNA here is from genome assembly GCA_004367855.1 of Oikopleura vanhoeffeni. Lineage (NCBI taxonomy): Eukaryota > Metazoa > Chordata > Appendicularia > Copelata > Oikopleuridae > Oikopleura > Oikopleura vanhoeffeni. Next base: position 1,680 of record SCLH01000070.1, on the reverse strand, counting down.
TCACATTTCAAGGTAAATTTTTTCTATCAGAGAGCGTTGAAAAAATATTTTTTTGGCGTAAAACCATAATTTGAAGAAAAACTGGGATGACATTAGTTTCACATATCAGAATAAAAAAATACCGCCTGAGAATTTGCGGAGTCCTACCGCAACAATCTGTGGCGACTATTCAACCGACGTGAGCTGATTGAACAGCGCCGAGTAAGACAAATAGCGTCGCGTGACTTTTCGATTGGGTGGATAAAATCTTGTAATTTTTTTACACATAAAACTATTGAAAATTTCATTCTGGCAAAAGCTTTAAAAATTCAATTATGAACAATTTTTCATGTGAAAAACTTCATGTCAATTTTTGAGATTGAAAAGGGTGCCTCGACAAAGTTGTTATAGAGCATAGTGAAAACCCAAGTTATGTAAATTACACGTCAATTGGATAATACAGCTATAAAATACGATTTTTCGAAAGTGAGACTGGCCAAACTGAGTATGTGGGTTCTGGTTGCAGGATAATTGCATGCAAAAATAATCTTTCTTTGTTACATAAATTAAACAAATAAATAAAATTTCCAACTAAATCGGCCCTGAGAAATTGATTGCGACTAATTAAAATTTGGTATTTCGACTTCAAAGTGTATTTTTCGAGTTTTAACCAAAATTGGCATATGTATCACATTGATATGTATAAAAATGAAATTTGGATATCAAAATTGAATTCTCCGTTGAAAATTAACCAAGAAAAGTACGTTTCAAAAAACTCTAACACTATTATTAACAAAAAATAGGCTTCTTATTGTTCAATAAATAAATTCTTGACATATGGTGGTCAACGATGTTTCTGATTTATTTTGAAAGTTTGAATCAACTTGGAGATAAACCCCCCGCGAGTTATTTGCTGCTGGAGAGAAATTGAGAAAATCGTTTCCGTTAAAATGAGCTTATTACGATTTTTAATGTAAATTGACATACTGTATCTCAAAATCATAAACAGTGTTCCGGAACAATATTTATTTTTACGTTCAAACAAAAGTTATCGGGCTTCAAAAAGTAGTTTAAAATCCCTTGCTTGAGCGAATTGCTGTGTTAGCAGTGCTAACTTAGCACTCAGAACCCTCTTATATAAGACCCTTTTCTTATAAGAATTATGAAATAATTCAAATTAAAAAAACAATTTTTCTTCGAAGTTGAGATATCAAAATTGTTTATTTAGATACCGTTCTCAATTCGAATGATTCTGTTGACGACTTGAATTTCTCGCGAATCGAACTAGACGATTTTGCCTTCATTACGAACTCCTTCATAAGCGTCATAAACGAAACAACAGTAGAAAAAATGAACGACACAATTAGCGAAGAAATGGCCATGCCAGATCACATTCCAGAATATCATCGCAAGGAGGAAAACCAGAATGACGTCACCTATTATTTAAATAGCGTAAATAATATATCACAATTTATCCAGAATAAACGACAAGAAACAATTAAGGCTGGGTCAGTAGGTTTTGCTGAAATGCAAAATAAAGAAAATTTACTTAAGGGTATGGTGGTTCCTACATTTTCTACAGTCATAAAAATCAACCAAAATCAGTCGTTGATGTTTTAAAGCATAAAACAACCCAAATAAGAACAAAAAAAATTTCGAAATTTTGCGTTTTTTCGAATACTTAAGTATATTTTCTCAAAA
>SCLH01000069.1:368118-398930 GCA_004367855.1 Oikopleura vanhoeffeni | reverse complement strand
AAAATGCAATAAAAGTCTTAGAAATTCCTGACGATTCTTTTAAGGGGTCTTCCACGTGATTTGAGTAATTTTGAAAGAAAGGCATATCACAGTAATATGAAAAAGTACACAAATTACGTCAAAAAAATTCCAGGGCCAACTTCAAATGTTTTTAAGACTTTTTTCACATTACGCCAAAGTCCGAATAAATTACCTGACGAAATAATCCAAAATAAGGTTTGGAATATGTCATTAATAAATCCTTATTTCTCGAAATATAAGATCACGTGACCTGTTTGGAAAATATTATTATGTTCAAAACTCTTAAATTATGTGTTTATTGACCCAAAAAATTTTTCGGCGTAATTTGATCACTATTTGTTTACTTTCACCAAAACCTTATTTCCTAATTTGAAGGNATTTCTCGAAAAATAAGATCACGTGACTTGTTTTGAAAATATTATTATGTTCAAAACTCTTAAATTAGGTGTTTATTAGCCCAAAAAAATTATCGGCGTAATTTGATCACTATTTGTTTACTTTCACCAAAACCTTATTTTCTAATTTAAGGTCACGTGATCGCTTTTGGACTTTGGTGTTATGGGAAAAAAGTCTTAAACACTTCTAAAGAACCACTTCACTTCACCTTAAATATACGGTCACGTGATCATTTTCGGGCTATGATGTAATAAAAAAATGTCTTAGAATTTTTCTCTGCTCACGATGAAAGGTTTAATTTTGTGATTTAAAAAATTTTTGAAAAAAATAAGTACTGTAATACAGTAAAAATTTTCAAAAAAAACGCACGAACGTCATTTTGTTTCAAAGTTTATCGATAACTTTATAACTGATCTTTTCATTATTGATTAAGCGTCGTAAACTGCGATTAAATGGTGTGCGGCATTGGACATTCTATCAAATAAAAAAAATATTACCAATTTAATGGTGTTAATCTGTTAGCTGTGGGATAACTAGAAATTGTTTAACCCTTGTGAGCATATAAAAAAAAGTTCCGCCAAGGCACCAGAGCCACAAATTTTTATTTCAACTGTTATGCATGCACAAAACACTTTCCTAAAAACTGGCTAATCTCACATTTGATTTGTATGTCCAGTTCCGAAATAATTTTTACGGAAGTGAAACATAGGCGAAAAATCCTGATAAATCAACTCCCCGTAATGCCGGAACAAAACATTCGAAGAAAAATTCAATTATTTTCTTGAAACCGAATCTANTTAAGTTATTTTCAAATTTCGAATTTTAGCTGTCTGAGGAAGCATAGGAGAGCCTATGATCATTTTCGAAAAGTTTCGACTTTATTTTCGAATTTCTTAGGGTCAATTCACCCTAGATACGATTTGCGAGGAATTTTGTTTATTTTATAAATATTCTCAAACTTCGGCAAGCCTAGGACAGCCTATAACCATTTTTGAATATTTTCATCTAAATTTTTAATTTCTTGGGGTCGATTTATCTAAATACAAGTTTGTGAGTAATTTTGCTAATTTTTAAATTACTTTCAAATTTCGAATTCCAGCTTTCTGAGGAAGCATTTTCAGGGTCAACTTAACAAACCCTTAAAATTTGAATGCGATATCTATAATATTTCTAGAGTCATAATTTGTACGAATTATCCCTACCTATGCTGCATAGGACAGTTTATGATAATTTTAAAAAATTGTCAATTATATTTCTGAATTCCTTGGGGTCATTTTACCCTAAATACGATTTTGAGAGAAATTTTGTTTATTTTTTATATATTCTCAAATTTCGAATTATGATCTTTTTTGGAAATTTTCAACAAGATTTCTGAAATCTTTGGGGTCAATTTACTCTAGGCAAAAACTATTGATGCTTAAGTAGGTTAAATTGACGACTTTATTGATTAAATTTGTGTTTTTATTGAAAAGAAAGGAAGGTCAGTTTTCATATCTATCGCGGGACTTCCTGGTCGTTATTTACTAGATATTTAGCCAATATTTAAAAATAATTCGGCGTTTGCAAACAACTTATCCGATTTAATTCAAAGATAGCTGATATAGCACAAATATCTAGTTAAAAATAAAATAAAAACAAATTGGTCCAACAAATTATTTTTTCTTGTTGTTTTCAAGCTTACTGAAATTATTTAGTTATTAGTTTTTCTTCAAAAAACAGGAAACAATGATGGGATTCGGACCAATTTTTTTATTCACAGAATATTTGTGCTCAGTTTGAGTTATCCACGAATGAAATCGGCGGAATTAAATGAAATATTTGGCTAAAAATCTAGTAAAAACGACCAAGAAGTTCCGTAATTGATATTTCAATAAATTATTTTAAACGTAATTTATAAACGAAACTATAAAATATGCCTCAAAACATCAAAAAAATTATAAATAATTCAGTAAAACTTGACAAAGATTTCTGACATTTTATGTGACCAAAATATTCTTCCAGTCGGTTATGGTGTTTCTATATTCTCCACCAATATTGAAATAAGATCCATCAGTTACACAGTTTGGTGAGTTACAACACTGGCGGCACACGGAGCGGCTCGCTTTTGCATTTGCTCGACATTGATTTTGGGCCCAAGTCCATCCAAGGAAATTTTGAGCTGTAAGAATGTTAAAAACTCAATCGAGAAATATGTTTTCGGAGATTACTGAATTATGTATTACAGTAGTTACTTTGTTAAAGTTACCCCTTAACGTCTGAAAAAAAGGTAACTATCAACAAAAGGTAACTATTAGTCTCATTATAATTTTGAAATTGACTTTGAAATAATCTGTAGGCAAATTTAACTCCTGAAACTCTTAAAAATGGTTTTGACAGGTTCCAACTTTTTTTCAGTGTGTTTTCTGGCTCTAATTTGACCCTTTTTATAAAGTGGAAGCACCTTATTTTTTGAACTAACTTTGAGTTCCCATTAAACAATTATTTTCTGAGGTTTGGGTGAGATTTTTGAATAAAATTATTGGAATCAAAATTATAATTAATAAATTTGCTTATGATATTTATATCATGAAAAGTCGATATTTTTAACGAAACTTTGTTGTTGAGGCAAGCTTCTGGCTGTTTGCATCCTGTTTGAACGTTAGTGACTTCTCCTTGTCGTCGTCTTATTCCTACTATGCACATAAGTTCGCTACTTCCACATTGAACGACTGCTCCATTTTTATTACATGCATCTAAGGACTCAGCATCACATGTAAAACACTAAATTGAAAATAAATAATTTTTAAAAAGAAACAATATACACAAAAACGGCATTCTAAAACAATTTTCGAAACTTTTCAATTTTTTCATCTGAAAGGGAGACAAATCCGGTAATGGGCTCTTGATGATAACTTTTTACGGGTTATGATTTCCGGTGAATCGAGCTTTGATTTTTGAGCCTAAAACAGTTCACGAGGTACTTTTAAATGATTTAAGATAAATCGCTAATTTTTTATAAAAAATTAAATTTTCGTGTGTAAATTAATTCCGCATATTTTTTTTTAATTTCTTTGAATAAAATAAATGACGTTCTTGATATATCCCTTTATTGCCCTCTCCGACAGATTTGCTCCTTCTAAAACACGAGGGGTGAGAAAACCACGCGTCATTTGAAAACGAATCATTCAATTAGGTTCTTAGATAGCTCAAACTGTGCACAAATATCTAGTGAATAATACAAAATAAAAATTGGTCCGAATCAGATCATTGTTTCGATTTTTTAACAAAAACTAATAATTAAACAATTTCAGTGATCTTTAGAAAAAAATAAAATCATGTGTATTAAAAACAGTTTTTAATGTTTATATTAATTAGATAACTGTGCTCAGTTTGAGCTATCTAAGAACTAAATCGAATGATTCGTTTTGAAACGTCGTTTTCTCGCCGCCGTGTTTTCTGAGGAACCAAATTTGTCGGATATGGCAATAAAGGGATCAAACGCTAAGCCAGACCGTTATTGACGTTTTTCTAGTTTTTACTGAGAGCGCTTTTAAGCTTGATTTGAAATAATCGCAAAATTGTTATATTGCCTTTTTCATAGTGAAAGAAATTATAAAATATTTGGAAAAAATTTGCGCAGTTGTTTCAATCATGAACACAATTAAAATGTATATTTTAATTAATTGTTCAGAAAAATCATGTTTTATGATTTCGAATAACTTTGAAAATTTTCGGAGTTTTTTTTTCAAATTTTCTGATCTTATATTTTGCTGAAGCAAAATGACTTCGGTTAACTCGGTAAATTATCACTGGTAGTAATATTTCCGGAATGGGTGGTAGTAATGGGTGATTCATAACTTATGAATACAAATTTTAGTTAGAGAAATTTTAGTTAGACTGACAACCTCGTTAAAAATTAAATTAATCATTAAGTGGTCGTCGCAAAATTGTCCAAAAACGTAGTTTTGTAATCGGTTGAACGCTGAATGTAGAAAGAAGAAAGAAATAAAACCACTAGAATTATGATTCAATTTCCTACTTGTCCTCCAAGAGAGGTCGAAGTCACATGTCAAAATTAAATTTTAGTCGAAAAAAAAAAATTCTAAATTTTTATTCAAAATTAAATTTTCATAACCTATCGGACGCAGAATTCAATGCAGTTTCTGAAAATATAATTTTGATATTTCTGCGATGAAAATAGGCCTCAAAACTCAAAATTAAATTAAAAAAAAATATTTTCTAGAATAGTACTTTCGAGAGTAGTAAGGACTCTAAAAATACCACTTATTGATTGAAAATGCAGAAACTATGCAGTTTCGAACGTTTCAGGAAAAATAACCTCATTACACACTTTTTGTCCGATTTGCGACGACCACCTCCTTAAAACTCTGTACATTATCCCTGATCTTATAAATAGTGTTACTAACTGAAAACAGGTTTGCGGTAAATATGGCATTGGTTGGTAGGGGCTTATGTTAGTTTGTTTGTATTTCCCCAAAGTTGGTGTTTCGCACCATAATTGTCGTTCCACTATCATTGTGTTTCCGTTTTGGTTGCCATACTTGCCTCCAAATACCAGTATAGGCATAATTGTTAGATCAGGTTCTTTTGTTGAGTGTCATAATCATATAGTATTTGGAGCGTCGGTTGGTGTCTTGCATATGTGTTATGAGCACAGCTGGTCTACAGTTGTTCTCCACCTTATTTTTTTTGTTTTTTACCTGGCAACGAGACCTGGCAACGAGTTCTACAATTAAATTGGTATCTTTCGACAACTTCCTGAGCGGCAACAAAGCAACTACAAGTTTAGACTATAGGTATGCCTAAATGAACTTCAAGCACTGATATCGATATCAGTGAATCCCTTTATTGCCCTTTGTGAAAGATTTGGCCCTTTAAAATTTGGGAATGAGAAAACGACGCGTCATTGTGTGAAACCGGGTCATCCGATGGGGTTCTTATATCAGCTCAAACTGAGCACCATTATTCTTAATTATATAACATTAAAACTTACTTTATAGGACATGACTTGTTTTAAGATTACTGAAATTGTTATTAAGCTATTAGTTTTTGTTCAAAAAATAGAAACAAAGTCTCAGAAAGAAAGAGATAGAACAATGGTCTGATTTCTGGACCAATTTTTATTTCTGTATCATTCACTAGATATTTGTGCACGGATTGAGCTTTATCGTAAGAACCTCATCGGTGACTTCCAAATGACGCCTGTGATTTTCTCATCTCCCCTCCCGGTTGTGGAGGAAACCAAATCTTTGAGAGGGCATAAAAGGATATTATATATTTGAACTGAGTCTTCTCTGAGTGATTTAAAAAAAAATTTCCAAAGTCTCTTTCAACTTGACTATTTGCAAAAATTTTTCTCCAAATCGGTTCAAAAAGCATGATAAGTTCCTAAAAATATCTATACAACTAAACTGGTACGAAATAAAATGCCCTAATAATTTTTTGATTGTTAACCAAGTTGGATTTTTAATTTTTTTGCTTACTGTTCCATTTAAAAAGTGATCAAAAATTATCCGTAAACTGAAAATAATTGGTCAACTTCAATATCAAGTTTCAATAACAAGCAAAACAAACAAATATTAGTTTAACAGAAAATCTTTTAACTGTTTAAAAGTTTATTCAAAATACTTAAAGAGTTCGGTCATGTTTCTGTTAACAGGGGTTATACTAAAGCTGCCAAAAAACCATAAGTAGTTTCATCGCGGACTCTGCCAAAATCATTTTTTTCACTCTACTTACCTATATAGTTGGAATTAGAGTGGCCGAAGTCGGTCAGGACCGGGTTTGAAGGTCTTTCTGAAACATCCAAATGACCCTCTGGGTCGAAAGATATGTTAATAAGCGAAGAAAAAATCTGCTTACAATCTTTTCCGCAAAAGCCTAAAAAACGGACCCAAAAAAACGGTTGTTAACGCATTTTTTTCTGTTAAAATTGGCTTTTTTCATGAAAAAAATTTTGACACTCCAAGCCACTTTTTTTATATAAGTTAGTTAGAATTAAACTTTCAATAATCCAGCAAAAATGATTGCCTAGACCGCCCGAAAAAACTATGTTTTTAGTGATTCTAGAATGAGAAAAGAGGCTCCCGATTTATATGAAATATTTCAGTCCATGATAGTGAGATATACTCAAAAGTATGCGCAATCCTCGACTTGTGGAACGGTATTAAACAAACTATGGGCCTTAGAAGTCCAATTTGGTGCGGACAGAGACAGATTTATGTTTTGGTGGTGTCAAAACGCCACAGTTTTAGCATTGGACGGAACAGATCAACATTTAAATCAAATAAAGATAATCAATTAAAAAGGATTTTTTTTACAGATCTCAATTGGCCTATTTTTCGCAAAAAAATCATAATTTTTGCCGATCGCCTGATTGGTTGAAAAATAAAATGCTCACCAAAAGTGACTTTTGACCCCGGAAATGAAACGAAGTGTCAAATGACTAGAAACATACTTTTTTAAAATTTTGTAACCTTAACAAAATACGGCTCATAAGGGTCTCAGAACGACGAAAATCCCCTTTTTTTTTTAAATTCGCGGTTTATAGCCACACGAAATGAATTGGATCCCCCAAATAGGAAACAAACCTGGCTTTGAAAATTTTTTGAAGTCGTATAGCCTATACCTTAGGTTTCCCCCGTTCGACCGATCGCCAATCGGTCGAATCCGACTTGTTAGAATTAAATATGACTTGTACGAAAACATCTTATTCATAGTAAGATTTTTTATCAAAAATCGAACTTTTTGCAAAAAAAAATGATAATTTATTTTTGAAAAATCGCATTTTCGGCCAAAAAAAAGGGGGGTTTTCTGCTCTCCAAACTAGGCATAGGACGCCCGTAAGTAAGATTTTTTATTGAGGGAAAGATACATCGATTCTGGTTCATGATGAATGTATCACTAGGTAGTAAAAAGTACTCTAGGGTAGTTAAAATTTTTAACAAACCTTTTCAAAGGGTTTGGAAAAAAATATCAAATTTTCTTGAAAATTTGTTCAATTCTTTTCAAAATAAAATTAAAAAACTATTTTATCGGCATTTGAGCTGATTGGCTCATTTTTCGATGATTTTAAATAATAAAGCATGAAATCCACTTTTGTCGTTCGTGGCCGATTGGCGGTCTTTTTCAACAAATTTGATTTAAAACATAAATGCCCTTTTATCGGCCTTCGAGCCGATTTGGGGCTATTTTCAACAAATTTAAATTTTAAAACATAAAATACCCTTTTATCGCGCCTTTCGCCGATTTCGTGTGGGCACATTTTTCAACAAAATTAAATCAAAAACATTAAATCCACTTTTATCGCCTTCGGCACGATTGTGGCTCAGTTTTGACAAAATTAATTTAAAACATAAAATCTCCTTTATCGGCCTTCCGGCGATTTGGGGCTCATTTTCTAACACAATTAAAATATAATATCCACCCTTTATCGGCCTTTGGCCTGATTGGGACCCATTTCAATAAAATTTTATCGGCCTTCGGGCCGATTTAGGCTCATTCTTCCAACAAAAATCAAATGCCAAAATATGAAATTGCCCTTGTATCGGGCCTTCGGCGATTGGGGGCTCATTTGGTCAACAAAATTAAAAAAATTGAATCACCTTTTAATCGGCCATTGGTGCTTACTTATTCAACCAAAATTGAAATAACACATCCCCCTTTATCGGCTTTCGGCTTGATTTGGCGGTCATTTTTCAACAAAATTTAATAACAAAACTTTTGTTTTTAAATCACAGCGGGTCGTGAAACGTTTTAATCTTTTTACCAAATGTTCTGGAGAATACTTTTATAAAAATTTGAGTCATTTTGCAAATTATCCTCGGAGGAGATAGATTTGAAGTCTGAAATATTGTATAAATCGTCGTTTATTTGGCGCTTCTAGAATTGTTCATTTGCCGGAGCCCAAAAAAAAGCTTGCCGTAAGATGACATACTACGTTACGTGATCGGTGACATGGACTCAATTGAAGTATACCGTCTGGTAGAAGATAGATTGGCAGTTTGAAGTGTCTTATTGTAAACACCACTGTCCTATTGGTTTGATCGGTCAAAACTAATTTTGTGGTGCATCTCTTTTTATGCAAGATTAAAGAAGATGCTACAAATAAGCATTTTCCTTTTTTCGATTGAGCTCTAAGTTTTCAGTATATTTTACCGAAATATGTCAATCAGAGTCGCATACCTTCTTTAAATTGACAATGTTTGTCATTTTGAGTACTTTTGTAAAACCATGTCTGATTTTGCAACGCATATTTAAAAAATATTTTTTTCTAGTGATAATTTAATCATGCGGTTCCTATTTACGGAGTCAAAAGTGACTTTTGAGCATTTTTATTTCAACCATCAGCGATCAGCAAAATTTGAAAATTTTTCTGAAAACAGATCAAAATAAACCTTCCAGAAATTTTCATTAAGGGTGGCTTTCATTTATTTTTCGTATGGACATGTCTCAAATTTCTTAATTAAAAGTTTTTGTTTATGTAAAATTTGACAATTTCGTAAATTTTGATTTACTCTTAACAACCAAAATTCCGAGAAATATGTTTTCTAGTCTAATTTAACATCATGCGGTTTATTTCCGGGCGTTTCAAAAGTCACTTTTGAGCATTTTTATTTTCAACAATCAGCGATCGCAAAATTTTGAAAAGTTTTTCTGAAAACAATAAATGTAAATTCAATCTTTCAAAATTTGTCTATTAATGGTTACTTTCATTTATTCTATATGAGCTTTTCCTGTGTAATGCTAAAATACCGTGTTGCGTTACCACCCACAATCAAAGAATCGCTGTAGCACACCTGGGGTCATCCTGAGGACTATAGTTGCTAATACGTTCCAAAAAAGTCGATGATTTGCGTCATCTTCGGTTGAGGCATTACTTGAACATGAATTTTGATTTTGGGATCTCAATCCTTGCGCGGTATACGGGTAACTGTTATACCTTTCCGAGCGGGGGTCTAGGACTGATTTTTTTTGTCTTGTTACAACCAACATAGCCTGAGGACAATTTGGGTATGAAACTAGTGGAGTCCGAGATTTTTTCAAAAAAAATTAATTTTGTGGAGGAAATGCACGATTTTTGCCATTTTTCAACTACCCTAAATGACCGTCTATTTAACTTTTAAAAAAATTTAAAAGTATGTTTTCTATGTAACTTCCACCTTGCGATTCATTTCGGGGCAAAAGTTACTTTTGAGCATCTTTTTTTTTCAGCCAATTCAGGAACGGCCAAAAATTTGAAATTTTTTCTGAAATTTTCAAAAAATAATCTCCGTTAAAATTTCCTAAAAATAGCCTCCTCGGTTTTTTCTTTATTTTTAAGCCTTCCCTAAAATGGTCCCCACTCGGCCACTCTAAGTGAATTAAAACAATTTCATTTTCAGACACTTATCGGTCCTTCTTTTTCTGATGAATACTATCCTACTAATATTTCTTTTTATTAGTAAAAATAAAGCCCTCATAGCATTGATTAAGACATAAATAAAATAAATATCGGAATAAAAGTTCCCGATAATGTCTTTATATGACGGAGAGGCGGGCTTTTATAAAATAAAGAAAGCCGCGCTGCTTGGAAAACGGGAAGGGATAAAGTTTATATTTTTTGCGAAAACCAAAGCATTTTGCTCAGAGTAGACTCGATAAGAATTGTGTACTACGACGGCGACCGAAAAACCAAAAAATTAGTCGAATGTGACTTTAGGATCTTATTATATAAACATCACTCTTTCGTGAGCAAAAAAGTGACACGTACAATTATTCTATTTTTCGACATTTTTAAACCCGTCTCTTTAAGACTCTAAGCACTCTATACAGTTCAACAGTTATATTATTAAAACAAAAATACTACTGTATAAAACCTAATGATTGAACAACCTCGGCCAATGAAGCGGGTTGATTAGATCATGGCGACTGCCATTTTTTTTTGACACTTCAAAATCTTTTTAAGGAAGTTCTTAAAATTTATCCGGAAAAAATAGTCAAAACAAGGCAGCAGCGAGTTTCATTTGGCAGAAATAGGCGAGGGATTCTGAAACTAAAAATCCAAATTTTTAAGGATAAAGTGAAATTATCTTTGTTGTTGATAATCCAGCCAATCAGTTCTTCGAGAAATACGGTGAATTCGGAAAAAATTTACAAAGAAAATGGGTATCGACACTTTCTGATTTCGGCTGTTTTTTGACCAGCCAGATTCTGATATACCGCGGCTAGCCTAATCGTACTGTATTATCATAGGAAAGAGTGAATAAGCTAATAACTGATAAGCACTCAATTCAGATTCATCTCAATCAAATTCAAATTTCAGCTTTAGTTGAATGTGGCCATGACGCTTGATTAGAATGGTCGAGAGTGACACAAAAATAACCACAGGTTTGGAATGGTTCAGTTTCATACTACGAGCTTAATTCAAAATGCCAATTATGGTTTTTTGTTGTTCGTGGAATCAATACCTAAAACCCCCTTAAGGAGTGGTTGTCGCTGATTAAGCTTTTTTTTTAAGTTTTATTAATGGTGTTCTTGATGAACTGGTCGAGTGGTATTGAAAAAATATTTCTGAACGTGCAGAACAAGCCTAGAAGAAATATTGTTCCCGGAACTTGACTCAGAATATAGAAAAATGATGTGAATTGTAGAAGAGTAAGCTTTTTAGTGTTCAAATATTGAAAAATTAATAAAAGCTTTCATATGCCTCAGACGGAGTCTAGATCAAAATTTCCGAGAAAAAACGCTTAGATTTTTCTCAAGCTTAGCTTTTGGAGCTTTCAGATGAAAGACATAAACCGAAAACTTTACATTTAAAATTGGCGGAGGAGCTTTTGAAAAACCCTCTAAATCTCGAGTTCAGAATTTCGTTTGAAAATCATTTATGAAGTTATCATGTCCGACAAAACACACATTTCGAAAAAACGCTTTAGATATTTTTGTATTGCATGGTCTGCACGCCTGACACAAAAATAAATGAATAATGAAAATGACTAGAAGTAGGCTTTTGAGTGTTTTGTGAGGTTTACTATACGTTTATGTGAGTGCGTAGGTTGAGCTTGCTATCAGATTTACTAAATGTCGTGAAATATGACTTGCAAGAAGAGTTAGCAGAAACCGCGATCTTGAAAACAGGCAAAATCAGCACAATCACTCTCCTTAAACCCTTGTGAGCACAGAGCCACAATTGTGGCTCTAGCATACCGTAAAATATCAAAAAAGGCAAAACGGGATCGTAGAATCTTTTCTTCACATACATTTATTAAGAATTTCAATTCGGTTTCAAAAAAATAATTGAATTTTTTTTCAATGTTTGGTTCGAGTAATTTCGGATGTTGATGATTAGATTTTTCGCCTATGTCTTACACTTCCGGAAAATCATTTCGGAACTAGACATTGAAAATACAAATGTGAGATTACGTCAGTCTTTTAGGAAAGTGTTTTGTGCTGACAAACAGTTAAAATAAAAAATTATTGATATCTAGGGGCAGATATTTTTTTGGGAAGTGAAAGTTCTAAATTTTCAAACTTCAAGTATCCCATGAAAATATTAGTTATCAGTAAAGTGAATTTAAGCAATTCAAAAAATGTTCCACAGTGTACTTCATTACCATATTTACCTTAAAAATAAAAAGGAAAAAAAGTTAATAAATCTGCTTTATAGTGGAAAAAATAACATTTTTCATCAAAAAATCATGATTTTTCCATCACAATTTTTGATCTTATTTATAAATTACTTTTGTTTTGATTTGTGAGATAAAATACAAAGGCGGCGACAACTTGCGTAGGCGGATACTTGTACATTCACGTTATTAGACATAATGTAACGTTGAAGACAACTGTTGACAGTGTATCACGTGATATTGCATGTGCCTTGCTATTCTCACTATTATTTTCTAGAACAAAAAAGTAAAATTCTAGAATATGAAATGTCGGATGCAAAAATATCATCTTTCAACTTCCTTATGCCGAAAAAATTGAAATTCCAAACTGCCCCTTAACCCTTGCTGGAGCACAGAAGCCACAATTATATCCAGGCATACCTAAAATCATCGAAAAAAGGACAAAACTGATCAAGGAATCTTTTGTTTCAAAAATACATTATAAGAATTTAGATTCCGGTTTCAGAAAATAATTTAATTTTTTCTTCGAATGTTTTTTCCGGGCAATTACGGGGAGTTGATTATCCAGGATTTTTTTGACCTATGTTTCACTTCCGTAAAAATTATTTCGGAACTGGACATACAAATCAAATGTGAGAGTTAGCCAGTTTGGTAGGAGTCGTTTTTGTGCATGCATAACATGAAATAAAAATTATTCGGTATCTAGGGGCAGACATTTTTCTTAGAAGTGAAATATCGAATTTTCAAACTTCAAGTATCACATGAAAAATTTTATTATAAAAAGTGAATTTAAACCAATCAACATTGTCCACAGTTGTACTTTATTACCATAATATTACTCGGAAATAATTATTAAAAAAATGCCATTATCTGCTTGATAGGGAAAAATAAACATTTTCATAAAAAAAATAATTGCATTTTATTCAATCAAAATTTTTGACTTATTTATAAATTACTTTTGATTTATGAGTATAAATCAAAAGCAGACAAAACTATGACGTAGGCCGATTTTCTTGTGGCATTGTTTCGACAGAGATAACAAATGAGAACAATTGTCGACTGTATCACGTGATATGGTAACACCTTGCTTTTTCTCACTAGTTTTTCTAGAACTCAGAAAAATTAAAAATTCTGAATATGAATGTCGAATGCAAAAAAAATATGACCTGTCAAACTTCCTTATGCAGACAAATTAAATTCCAACTGCTTAAGGCTTTCTGTGAAACAAATTCAAAGTAGAGCCAAATTGTGGCTCTGGTGGCCTTGCGAACATTTTTTTTATTGCCACAAGGGTTTAAGCTTTCTGTGAATAACGTTCAAGTAGAGCACATTGTGGCTCTGTGGCCCCTTGACGGAACTTTTTGTTTAACTGCTCACAGGGTTAAGCTGTTCGATGTTAATCGTAGACTCGTTTTAGCAACTAGTTGCCGCACACCATGAATCGCATTTTACGACGCTTAATCATGAATGACAGATCAGTTATAAATTATCCGATAAACTTTGAAACAAAAATGACGTTCTTACTGTGCGTTTTTTTTTTTGAAAATTTTACTGTATTCAAGACTTATTTTTTGCAAAATTTTCGAACGAAATCTCAAAAAAGTGTCATATTGCAATTTTTTCAAAAGCCATCATAAAAAATATGTGCGTCCCCTAGCGAAAAGTGAAAGTAGCCAGTATTGAGAGTTTTTTTTTGATTGATTTGAAAACCAAATTATGCAAAAAAATGATCACAGGACAATATCTATTTAATTGTTACTAATCAATTTGACTGCATCATTAAATGAATATAATTTCCACTATTCAAAAATATCAAAAGCATCAAAACTTGTGCAATAACGCAAAAACTATAAAAATTTCAGAAACAGTTTCTAGAATTGCTCGTGATCGACAAATTTTGGTTTAAAAGGAATTTGACCAAAATGTCATTTTTAGCCGTGTGAATTTGAGGCAATTTTTAGAGCTTTGATGGACAAATATTGCAAAAAATAAGAGCGAAATTTTGAGCTCTTTAAATTATAAAAACATGACCCTATAAGATGGTTTGAAGCGAAAAACTACAGCAACTTTAGATTTCAAAAGGCCTTTTAGTGACTTTGTCTGATCGAAGCATCCTTAACAGTTTGCCAATTACTATTTGTTTTTCATAAATTTGCGTGTAGTACTAAGTTGACAAGTATTGATTCAAATTATTTAATTTATAAATTAGAAAAAAAGTGTTTATATTCTTTAATTTTTCATCTGCGGATTATGGTCAGCTGATATAAGCCTGCTGAAAAATATTACAAAAAAGCTTTTTCCTCATAAGTAATTTATTGCCACTTAACTTAGTTATGTCAACCACGCATTAATTTGTAAACAAAATTCGACTTTGGGCAAACATTTTTTCATGGTATCCATCACCACCAAAAACATTCGAGGAAAACGCTGTAAATTTTTATTGTGAAAATATATTAATGAACATTTCATTATCTAAAAAAAGTCAAAAATCATAAGGACAGTACATATCTGTCAATCTATTTTTGGTAATTGCTCACTGTTATTTCACGTCGTTCAAAAATATTTATCAGGATCATCATAAATATTTGAGAACGAGTGTAATGATTCACAATGGTTGCAGACAGTTTTCAAGCCACCATAATCATTTACTTCAAAATGATAAATATAAAGAACATAACTTTTATCATGACTGGAACGTATTTTCGTCGTTTTTATAAGCTTCCTTATTTTATTAAGTTGATAAAAATATTTAAACATGCCTGTTTTTTTGCCTTCGAAAAATGCTATTGTTTCCTTAGAAAAGTTTTAATAAAACCCTATCTTTTGCGTGCGGCCTACATTGATATACCGGGCCTCACCTATACGCCCGACGCTGTGTTATTAATGGACGTTTCTTGTTGAAAATCAGTTTATTTTTAGTAAAAATTGAAAGAAGCCCTTTCAACTTAGGGTGTCCGCAGTCAAAAAGGTGCTTCCGACAGATTTTCTCGAATTAGGATGGCCAAACTGACTTTTCTCTTAAATTGCTTCATTTGAGATTTTTCGGGCTGTGCGGACACCTACTTTCAAAATTTAATCACTGGTAATTGAGTTGACGCCTTACTTTTGCTAAACCAATTATTGGCGGGATATTATGCGGGAAAATGTATTTTTATCAGTATTTATGCTATATTTTTAACGCTATGATCAAGAACCCTAATTAGACTTGCACCAGGTAGCTTGCAATTGTAATCTTGACTCCACTTAAAATTTTTTAGAAAATCTCAAAACTGCATAAAAAACTAATCATTTATCGAGAAACCGATGTGCTTGAAACCAGTGGCTTTAAATTTGACTTTTACAGGGGCTGAAGATACCGAATTGGCAATTAAACGTGTAAATTACGTCGATTTCGAACAAAAGACCTTAAATCGAAATTTCTCGACTCCATAGTACCAGATAAAACCAATTATTAGTGGATGCCGCACGGAGAATAAAAAGTTTTTACAGAAATCACACCATAAAAACTTTCAGCTCCTCTTCTAATCAAAATTAATTTCGATTGTTATTAAATTCGTCTAAAAGTGCCCAAACGATAAATTTTAAAAGCTCCGGTAGAGAAGAGATAAAAAAAGTTAGAATCAGCTTTTCATATTTTCTCACCCCGAATCTTCGACTCTCGGGCGCCACATATTTGAGGTCCGGCCTGTCAGAAAGCAAAAAAACGACCATGAAGTTTTTTAAACGAAAATTATCCAATAATAACCAGGAAGTTTTTAAACGAATAAATTGGGAATTACTAACCAGAAGTGCCTAATCTTAAAACAGAATCTCTTTCCGTGGATCGAAGAGAAACGTAGGCAAACTTCTAAAATTAATTGTTAGCAAAAAACGACCAGGAAGTGTCGTAATCGAATATGAAAAAAAAATGTGAAAATTTATTCTTCTTATTTTTTTCATCAATTTAAGTATTCATTCTTGCACGTTTATATCTTTAAATTTCTTACACATAACTATAATCAGTTCTAATTATCTGGAAAATAGAAAAAAACACTATTCACTGTACCTCCAATTCCAATTAACCCGAGTCGGTTACTGACCATAGAATTGTTTTGCAGACGTATTTATGGCGATTGGGGCGCTTTTTAACAAAATTTTAATTAAAAATAAAAGTTCCTTCAATCGGCCTTCGCCGGTTTGGGGTCATTTTTTCAGCAAATTTAAATTAAAACATAAAACCTTATTTAACGAGCCTTCGGCGCCGATTTGATTACGCCTTTTTAACATATTTAATTGAAAGAATGAACCTTCCATTTTATCGGCCTCGCGCGATTTTGGGCTTCATTTTGCAAAATTAAAATATATACTTTCTCTTATCGGCCAACCGGGCCGATTTGGGGCGCATTTTTTAACAAGAATTAAAAATCAAGCTCCTTTTCTATCGGCCTTCGTACCGATTTGGAAGCTCATTTCTTAACAATTGTTTAGTCATGTTAATTTTTTTCAGCATGAAAAGTTTCACGGAGCGCTCGAACACGCCAAATGTTTATTTTTAACGATTCTGCTTTTTTTAAATTCGACTTGCTGTTTCAAAACAACTTTGCTCTCTAGCGGCTCCGACTATCATTTTCGGTCAAAATTTCTGTACGTCCTGTTCACGTTAAGGAAATGGCTCCTCCTTCAAAAATTCGTAGGCTTGTACAGGCAAAAAGATACAGAATTTGTAGAAAAACGTGTGGCGTGTTATTTCCCGTAATTTATCCCATTATTTGAACAATGGAAAATCGTTCAATCTTTTTAATCAATATTTAATAAGGTTAAATTTTGATAAAGTCTTGCCTTTCTCAATTGCCCGAACGTTTTTCGGTTCTTTCACCTTCTCTAAAAACTTGATCATTCGGGTGATTTTGCTTTCTGGCCATCTCGGATAATTTATTAAGGAAAAAAGTTTTGTGATTAATTTTTTGGTTCGTAGTTTAGATCAAATTCAGCATTTAAGAGCATGATTTAAATGCAAGATTAACTGTTTTTGCTTCTCTATCCCACCTGTGAACTTTTTCGGATTTTGAGGTCATTTTCGTGATTGATTGGGGTCGATGTTCTTAATAAATGTTGTTTTTGTGAAAATTTTGCATTCTTAGTATTCAAAATTTGACCCCGAGGAAATCAACTAACAGGACTTGTGAGACTCGAGAGACGAATTTCAATAAAATTTCCAAATTTGTTGCTGAAGCACTTAGGAGAATTCACGTTCGAATTCAATAATTGAAGTTTTTGTATGTCACATTGAGTCCGGAAAACGTGACAAAAAGATTTCGGGTTTTTTTTCGAAATTGAATTTGATCCAACACCATTGAAAGTTATTGAATAATTTTTTTTTTTTAGCTGATTTGGGGGTTTTCGTCGTGCTTAAAAAAATATGGTCAAAAAAAATTCAATTGCAACAAAATTTTTTTTAGAAAGAGCTCTTATCGTTATCAAAATCCACCCGTAAGGACTCAAATTTTGATCTTTAGCACCCGCCTTGCGACCGTTTTGGATTAATTCAATATCATTTTCTTATTCCAGGGCCCAATTTACTCTAGATTCTGGTTTGAAACAAAACGTTGTTAGTCATTATAAAATTCTAAAATAAATTCTTGATAAAAATGCAAAAAAAAAACGTAATTTGACTCAAAAAAATTCATGAAGATGAGAACAATTTCCCGTTATTTAAAATTTTTGATCGTCTTTTCAGGTTCTGAATCTCGTCGTATAAGGACAGTGATCAATTATTTCCTTATAATTCTATCTAATCGGTCAGATTTCATATTGTGCTCTTTACCGCCCCCTTCAATAAATTTTTGTTAGAAAAAGTGGGTCATCAGATCTCAATATAATTTTGTTTGAAATACACAATAACAATTTAAGATAATGTCGAGGTTATTTCATTGTCAATATACTATGAACTTCAGCTAGTTTGGGGTCGAAAAATTTTGACTTTTGTGGCCTTTATTTCAAATTTAGACATGACCGCAACTCGTTTTGGAATAAATTTTTTTTAGTTTTAACCCGTGTGAGCAAACACCTATATATAGCGTGACTGCACATTTAAAATCATCTAAAATAAATGGCAAAAACACCATCGTATGAATTGTCTCCTTCGAAATGACATGATAAGGAATTTGCAAGGATTTCAAGAAAAGTGACTTATTTTTTTTTTTGGAAATTTTGTTTTTCAAATATTTACGGAGGGCTTGATTTTTTGAGAATTTTTTTCCAATCTTTTACCTCTTAAAAAATTAAATGCGACCTATTGCCGTCAATTAAAATTTGAAAATAGCCAGTTTTTAGAAAGTGTTTTGTGCATGGTTTACATCAAAACAAAGATTAATGGATTACAAGAACAGATATTTTTTGATCAAAAGTGATATTTCAAAATTTTCAATTTTTAAAGTATATTCACGAAATATTTTTACATTATTAAAAAATTAATTTCGAGCAATTAAAATATTGTCCACAGAGGTCCACTTAATTAGTATGTCGACCAGAATAATATCAGGAAGTGTACTTATCTGCTTTTTATAGGGTAAATAACCATTTTTTATGAAAATGTGATTTTTTTCATCAAATTTTAACCTATTTAGAAATATTTTTGATTGGTTATATATAAATCAATCAGGAAACACGATACCATAGGTCAGCTGCTTGTGCATCCATTCCAATACCAAAATAAATGTGAACACCCTTTGTGAGCTTGTATCACTTGATATGCTGGTTAGCCTCTGCTCTTATCAGTAAATTTTCTAGAACTAAAAATCAACAATCTCTAGAATACTCAAATGTCGGATGCAAAAATATTATTTTGACTTCCTTACTGCAAAAAAAAAATGAAACTCTAACTACCTTGGGCTTTACTTGTATAGGCGCTTGAACAGTCACCATATATATAGGTTCGGTGCCTTGGGAACTTTTTTTCTGTGCTCACACGGGTTAAAGGCGCTTAAATAATAATAATTCCGGTCTTATGTAAAATTTTTAGAGAAGTCATGTCTCTTTAACACAAGATATTGGAAAAAAACTGTTATTTTAATAGGGACCAAGTAGTCAAAGACCCGCCCATTAAACTTTCTTTAGGGGTCTGACGTGGGCTTATGTTCTTATATTAAAAATAAGTCGCCTTTGATTAGCGCTACAAGATAAACATATTCAAAACCATTTCTGAGCTATTTTTTTGAGAACCAAATCAGAAGCCGTGCTCAAATTGTTTCAAAAAAAACTCTGGATTTTAAAGAAATTGAACCCGCGGGTCAGCCTAATGACCCTAACCCCCCCCCTTTGGATGCCTAGCTTCGTATCAAAGGAATTCAATACATAACAGAACAAGAAGCCCCTACGATCCGAACGCCGTTTCACTGTTTTTAACACCCTTAGTTTGATGAGGAAGAGTGTGCGATGTTGAAATTACAGCCATAAGGAGATAAATGTCTGGAACTTGCAAAAAGTAACAAAAAGTTTTTTGTATGACGTACAGTAGTAGTACCGGTCAAACAAGTCGATTTTCGGCTTTTCATCGATAATATCATTTTGCAAGAGATATCATAAATTTTTTATTTTCGTTATCGTCACTATAATGGGTTTTTTCCTTGGTACTGTGCAGTCAGAAAATTCGGTTTATAGGTCTATATTGCTCAAAAATCGATGAAATTTAACACGTTTAATTTACCGATTTCGGTGATCTTTCAGCATTTTTATTAAAACAAATTTTTTTTTTTTTTTCATTTCCAGCATGTTCAAAAACTTTTTCCTGAAAAGCATTCATTTTCACAATCGATAGAGACGCGCGACACTATTCAGATCCACAAAAAATGGTTGATTTTAGCATGTTAAGCTTTTCCTTAAAAAGTTCGACAATGTTATCAAAAAGTTATTGGAAAAAAAAACCACTTTTTTGTGCAAGCGGGCGCTCAAACATGAATACCATGTATTTAGATGTTAATCTAATACGATTGTTGGTTGAGGAGGCCAATCCTTACACTCCTAAGACCCCTTCTAGCCACTTCATTGAGGCCGTTCTCTTTCTTTTCAGCCCACATCTCTTAGATATAATCAAAAGGTCATTAAGGGAATATCATTAAAAATGATTTTTCATAAACGAAACTTTTGAAGCGAATAATAAAACGCGCACACACGTTCTGGTATGGAATTTGTGCTTACAATTTGTGGTTCATTTTTTATCGCAGATACTGTGCGCAACTGGTAATCATTGGAAAAGTAGCGTAGTTAATACAAAACAAATGATAAAAGCCGATTTCTGCTTACGATAAAGGGATACACCGCTTTTAATTTCATTTTTCACTATCAGTTTTTCGGATAGATTCATTTTTGTCATTTTTATGAGATTTTTATAATATTTGTTTTAATACCGGCGAATTTTGGTTGGAAACTCAAAAAATGACTTTAAGTCGGAATAGAGATTTTTTCAATAAGTTCATATATATTTGTCAGACCCGATTTACCCAAACATGATATTGTTTTATTGAGATTTATTCAAAAAATAAAATTTATTTGGCATGCAATTACGATCGGAACCAGAAGTTGGAACCAAGCATAAACCATACGTTAGCCTTTCGCAAAGCCTTACGCATTGAAAAATTAATTCATTCTCAGGATGCCCCGTGTAATAGTTGTTAGACAAAGATGGGTCTTTTTTTCCAACGTTCTTAGAGAAGAATATAGGCGGTTTTTAACCAGATTTTCACACCAAAATTCTCGGTTGGCGCGACAATGAAAATCCATTTTTTTAAAAACATGTTGCAGGTTGACCGAATGAAGTATGTCGGCATTTAAACATGATTTTCAGGTCTCACAGACAATCTCGGCTTGCTTGCAAATGATCAATATACCAATACTCGCAATAGTTATCAGCATGAAACTTATTAAGTTTTTCTGGTATGAGAGTGATAGTGTGGAGAAATGTGACTGAGCATAATTTGTTTTGATTAATTTTTTAAATCATAAATTCGCCACCTTTCTCAAAACGTCCTGACAATCTCGCAAACGTCCTGGACAGTTTTTTCAAACGTCCTGACAAACATTCTTCGAGATGATGACCATTTTCTTCAAGCTCCTGACACTTTTCGATTTTTTCCTGGAAATAAAACTGTGTTAAAAAACTTTGATAATGACGCAACAGCTTAGTTCAGTGTTCACAAAATATTAATTATGTTAAACAACGGATTTTAAAAAAGCTGGTGACTTTTGCGTGGGTTTTCGAGAGGTTTTTTATTCAGTCTTTTGAATAAAAACTCTAGCATTTCCGTTAATTAAGAGCTCACTGAAAAATCACAATTTTTTGCAACAATTTATTTGTTAGGTAGTAGGGTTTGTATTCTATAATATATTTATATTATTAAAGGGCATATGAAAATCAATCGAGGATTCTCACGTTTCTGTTCTTCTTCGTAGTTTTCCTCTTCTGTATTTTCGTCTTCGTTTCTAAAATAAATAAGATTAAATTAAGGGAGGCGATAGCATTTTGGCAAATTTGCAATTTTTCATTTTTTGCTCTTGATCGGGAACTTTTTTGCTACTTTGAAATTTTTGGGTAAAAACGTTTTTCGAACGAAAGTTGTCATTTTTGAGCGCACTTTGTCATAATCTGATTTTTTTCAGATCGATTATTTTCACTTTATAAATTGCTGTTGCAAAAAACTCTTCAAAAAACGTGCGTTAGCTATCGACAGGGCGTCTAATTACAGTAAAATTCATTTTTTTATTTAATAAAAGCATCTGAAAAACGGTATCGACCTTCGTGGTGAATTACTTTAATTGAATTTATACGATTTTAAGTCCAAAATCGAAAAATTTTAATTTTTGAAAAGACGCAAAAGACCGGTTATTTTAGCATATCGAAAAAAACTATTTTTTTTAAGTGTGGAAATTTATTTTTTTAAATTTTTTATTCTTCAATAAAATGTTTCATTCTTACAAAAGTTCATATTTTTTATTTCTAAACATAACTAACTGTAGTTTTAAAAATACTAAAAAAAAACACTTTTCACTGTTACATCAATTTCAACTTAACCCGACTATAGAATTTTTCTTAAAGAGAATATTAATAAACTTCCATTTATTTTCGGGGGTGCTTCGACTAAGCATGTAACCTAATTACTCTGCACAGTCGAAAAAAAATTTAAAATATCAAAGTTATTTCCATGAAAAAAGGCGTATCAAAATTAGCAAAAAGGTAGAGAAAAACAGCTTTTTTTGAATAAAAATTGCACTTCAATTGCGTTTTTGATATTGCAAACATGTCCTGACTATCTAAAGAATGGACACTCAGTACGACCCACAATTTTATTGGAAATTATTATCAACCATAAAATTTTTAAAAATTCAGAGTGCAATCGGTAACTTAATCGACGTTGTACAGTCAGTGTTTAAAAAATTTCATCAACAGTTTTCAACTGATAAAACGTGGTGCGACCTACCGATTTAGTTGACCTACCGGCAATTTAATAGATACCGAGAACACTTTAATATGTGATTTTTTTATTCTTGAGGGGGGGGGCCTTGAATTTTTTATGAGAGTTCAAAAAAACACGAATGAAAAATGTGTGGTAAATTTTTCATAATTTTTCCAAAAAAGTCAATAAAAAATGAAAATAAAACTTTTTATGATTTTTCAAACAGCGGCACAGAAATATGTGGGATCCGTGAAAAAAGTTGAAGTGGCTATTTTTGTTTATACCTACAGATTGCGGTTATTCAAACAGAAAAAATTTTGGACAAAAAATGCGGAAAATTTCCATAATGCTTTGAATTTTGTCAAATTTTTCCGATTTCAAAGATAAAACTTGAGCTCAATTTTCCAAATAGATAAAAAATTATTTAAATACATTGTATGATATATGCGGTTTCGCTGGGCGAATAGAGGATCACTAGACTCGATAAGTGTTTGGGTGAGCCGCAGACTGAGCTTTGTTTCTATTAACATTCGTTTTTGAAATAGAATTTCGGTAGGCTAATTCTTTATTAAAAGTCTTTCTCACAAAAATGATCTTGGAAATTTGGAGCCAATGAAGAAACAACAATAAAAAAGGCATGTAAAATATTTTATTTCATCTAAGAAACATATGATAGACTTAATCTATACAAAATATCGCTTAATATTATTCTTTTATCACACTTTCGCTTCGGAATGCGTTAGTCACGTCGATTTTTGTATGTAATTCTTCTTTATTTATTCTCCGTATTTGCGCTTTACGCAGTCTAGCAAGTGTGATAAGGGATTGATCCCCATATATATCCTAGCTTGTCGACAATAGTTTTTGGTTAAATTCACCATTCTGGGTTTTATTTTCTAACAACATATATGTGCAAAATTATTACGGCGCGCTGCAAATTTACACGTCACGGCGTGTTACTTTGATATTATTATATTTTCCAATTATATTTATATAAAAAATTGTATTTATCTACATTTAGTTTGGTTAATCGAATGGCGTTGAACAAAAAAACTATATAATTCAGCATTGAATTCTTATATAATTTAGCCTTTAAAATCTTGATTTTATTTTGAAAAGTTGCTACATAACCTAATAGTCTATGTTACTAGTCTATAAAAAAAAAAAAAAACAAAAAAAAAAAAAAAAAAAAAAAATCTATATAGAGCTATTAGACTATTAAGATCTAAGCGACAACATCTTGTTTCAATATTTGTTGTCGGGATGATTTTTAGAGAAGATTCACCTTAGCAACATCGGAAAAAGTCGGAACCGATCCGATCTCAGTAACTTTAACAAATTTTCTTCCAAAACCGGATCATACAACACATTTTTTACGAATTTCCACCGTACCGACATTTTACATGGAAACTCTTTTCAAAAGTGAATACTATAGTAAAAAAACGGCGAAAGTAAGTGTTTTTAATCAGAAAAATTTTTGACCAAAATTCTAATCATTTTCAAAATGCTTGTTAAATTTTAACTAATGAAATTCCCAAAAAACCCAAAGTTTCCAATATAGAGCAAACTCGATTTCTAAGGCTCGCTTATAGTATTATTAGTAATATCAGCTAAAGCAACGATAACAAGCATACAAATAAGTGACTTATTGTTATCACCAAATACTTATCCAGGTCTCAGGTTTGAACAATAAGCTTTTCCCGTGATTCTATTTTGTTGATTAGAGATTTCTATTTAAAAGCAATTCTACTACACAACGATTTTTGCACCACTAACAACAAAAATAATATCGACAAAATATACAAAGGAATAAAAAGTCATGGAAAAGGCAAAACTAATACTGATATTCTATGTTGAGCTAGCGATACATAAGCAACAAAAAAAATAAACTAACTTATTACTTTCAGTGTAGTGATATTTAAATTCCGGTTTTCATGCTTACTTTTGGACGAGGTTCAGAGAACCCTGTGGCGGGTAACCGCTTTTTACCGGGGGCGGCGGTTGAGTTTTGCGTGAAGGTTGGCGACGGTTGGACAGTGGAGGAGGCTGGCGGCGGTCGGTGGTGGTTGCCGGTGGTGGCTTAAGGGCAGCGGAGGGAAGGACAGGGGTGATGGAGACGGCGGTAGAGAGGATGAGAGTGGAGGCGTCCACGGCGGGGGGCCTGCCAGATGTGGAGGGTTCGGATCAACCCTTCCACACTGGCTCTGCCAGTTCTGTTTGGGCGGGAGATCGGTACCGGGATCTATAATAAATATTAATACTATTTTTAGAATTTTAGAATTTTTATAATAAACCATTAAAAAAAAATCATATTGCAAACGACTCTCCCTATATTACATTACTGCTTGCCCCAATCGTTCCAGATCACCGATTTGGACACCGATATTAACACGGAATTATCCGTCCAATCCGGCCTCGAGCCGGGGTCGTTCAATGAATCTGCCATCATGACACCCCATTCAAGGTATATGATCGTGCTCAGCAAGAATCATTAAAAAGTCTTTATCTTGTCAATATGGATTGGAGTCAGTTCGTGAACCCCAAGGCAAAAATGGTGTCTTGTTGCCAATATTCTTTCTGCAAAAGTTCTAAAAATAATTTTAGCTAAATTTAAGCGTGCTGGAATGGGGGAGGGGGTTTGGTGGGTTGTATCACATTTTTTTTAAACTACTAAATAATTTACCTCTTGTTTTTGCAATATTGCAGAACAAACTCGTTTCTGCAGCACCATTCGTCGAATTGTCGAGTGTAAAGCCCATTTTTAATATAAATTCTCTTTTTAAGGGATGACGTTAATTAAAGAAATAAAAAAAGCAAATAATCGCTTCTAGAAAGTCTTATTAAATAGGGTTAGAGTTAGGGGTAGGGGCTAGGGTTAGGGTTAGGGCTAGCTCAGGGGTTAGGAGCAGGGTTAGGGTTAGGGTTAAGGGCTAGGGTTAAGGGCTACGGGCTGGTCTAGGGCTAGGGTTAGACGTCAGGGCTGGCTTTTGCCCGGATTATACGACTTGAATGTGAAGTTTTTTATATACTTACAATCCCTTGGTTACTCACAATTGGGACTTGTGTTGCTCTGGGGACCATCGATGTAAAACACTTTCGGCTGCCGCAAAAGGGGTGCGTGTGTTACCCTGTTGATTCATTCATGGCCATTATAATGTTCGGCGCAACTCAGCGATCGATCATACCCCATAAATCGTTGAAAAATATTTAATCGTCAATTTAGGACCCCTTAAATAAAGTGTACTGTAGAAAAAGTGACATTTGTCGGATACTTGTCAACTTTACCGTAATAAATTTTGGTCTCTTACATTCAAATTTACTTTACTTGGCCTGTTTCATTGCAATTTTGCGGGGAGCCGTGAACGTATGCCCGCTGCGTCATTAAAAACGGTTACTGGCAGTTCATTTAAGTCCAGCCGATGGACGTTTGCAGTTAACGTCGGCAGGTGAGGTCGTCCGAGGTCCTAAATGTAAGGTTGCAAAATCTTACATTTACTGAATACAAAAAATTGAGACGACTCCCTTTCGGCATTACCTCCTTTATTTCACCCTTTCCCGTGTCGTCCTAAATTCGATTTGGCCATTTCCTTAAGTCAATTTGAGTTGTAAAAGATAATATGAAAATGTTCTACAAGAGAAAATAGCTTAAGGGGGTTCTATAGGCAGGCCTCTATCCATTGTTAATGTAAATTCCAATTGACTGGATTTTACAATTTTTATCTCCGCAGTATCCTGTTTAATTAGATAAAAGATAAAAATTTCAAAAAATTCAATATTTTGCGATGTTATTTTTTTATAAAATTCGCAATAAGCTTATTTCTAATAGGCCAATCGTGATCTTTCTAACTAAACGAGCTAGATGTCTGATTTCTACGATTTTTGAACTCAACGGTTGCTTTTTTGTTCATAAAAACTAAAAAATCGGAAAAAAATTGGCAAAAATTTTCGAAACAAAATATTAAATTTTTTTAACGTGTCGAAAATAAAAAATGTTTTTCCTCTTTCGCGCTCGAACATCTAAATATTGTTCGCCAAAGTTCTATAATACCGTTTCCAGAAACCATTAAACTTACGAACTTCGTTTGGTACACTTTGAAAATGTATTACGACTAGACATTGATGTCAAAAACATAAATTTTCAAATCGTACTCCTGGAAGTTAAAAAATGAAATCGTTACATCAGAGGTCTTATGATGATCAGACACAAACAATTTTGATTTGAAATTATATTACAAAACATATTAGTGCACGGAAAAAATCATTTGCCATGTAGCATGAAAATACACTTTCCGTGGCCAAAATACACAAAACAGTCCTTTTCGCCAGCTTTGATGACCTTTTTAGTGAGCGAAAATTAAAAAAAATGACAACAATTCTTTTTCCGCCTTATGAATTTCGGCAGATGATTGGTTCAAATTTTTAACATTCCTAAATGGGACGAAAAAGAATACGGCTTTTTTTCAAGAATTCTTTTTCCTCCTTGGTTGACCTCATTTCACGAGGTGGTTAAATGCTAATCTTTTAAGAGGGTTGTGGGATGCTAGAATGTTGGAATGCTGGGAAAATAGCCCTTTCCTCCAGCTGGACTGCAAAGGGTCGATAGACGGGCAGCGATAAGAATAAATGAAGAAAACAATACTGGAGGACTTAAAAGCTACTCTCTATCACTGGCAAGTACATTTTTTGATTCTGAGTGAAAGTGGCTCACCAGTGCCGCCGTTTACTGGAAAAAAAAACCGGTTTTAAAAAAAAAAATTATGTTTATCTTTTCAATTCAAAAAAAACAAAAAAAACCAAAGTTTAAGATTTAAAAAAAAAAATTTTTCTNTTTTTTTGTTTTTACCTGGCAACGAGTACCTGGCAACGAGTTCACCAATTAAATTTGTATCATCGACAACTTCCTGAGCGGCAACAAAAGCAACTACAAGTTTCAGACTTATTATTTATTCATAAAATTTGGGGGGTTTGGCGGTTCTCCCCCAATTTGGGGGGGGTGGGGGTATCACATTGAACACACTTAAGGGGGTTTCCTCCCCAATATAGACGTGCCCATATATAAAGAGAATTAAAAAACCTCTTGCAACGAGTTCACCAATTAAATTTGTATCATCGACAACTTCCTGAGCGGCAACAAAAGCAACTACAAATTTTAGACTTATTATTTATCCTAAATGAACTTCAAGCACTGATATGATATCAGTGATATCCCTTTATTGCCCTTTGTGAAAAATTTGGGCCCTTAAAAATTTGGGAATGAGAAAACGACGCGTCATTTAAAAACGGGTCATCCGATGGGGTTCTTATATAGCTCAAACTGAGCACAATTATCTAATTAACATAAACATTAAAAACTGTATTTAATAGGACATATGACTTTTTTTAAGATTACTGAAATTGTTTAATTATTAGTTTTTGTTCAAAAAATAGAAACAAAGGTCTCAGAAAGAGATAGAAACAATGTTCTGATTCGGACCAATTTTTATTTTGTATCATTCACTAGATATTTGTGCACAGGTTGAGCTATCTAAGAACCTCATCGGATGACTTCCAAATGACGCGTGATTTTCTCATCTCCCCCTCCCGTGTTTTTGAGGGACCAAATCTGTTAGAGAGGGCAATAAAAGGATATTATATATTTTGAATGAGTTTCTCTGAGTGATTTCAAAAAAAATTTCAAAGTCTCTTTCAACTCTGACTATTTGCAAAATTTTCTCAAATCGTTCAAAAAGCATGATAAGTTCCTAAAAAATATTTAAAAAACCCCAACCGGAGAGAGATATATAGTTCCTAAACAATGCTTTACAACTAAACTGTACGAAATAGAAATGCCTAATAAATTTTTTTTGATTTTAACAG
Source organism: Oikopleura vanhoeffeni (assembly GCA_004367855.1). Taxonomy (NCBI): domain Eukaryota; kingdom Metazoa; phylum Chordata; class Appendicularia; order Copelata; family Oikopleuridae; genus Oikopleura; species Oikopleura vanhoeffeni. The sequence continues at coordinate 370,627 of SCLH01000069.1, read as the reverse complement.
GTTTGGAGATAATTTGCTCATGTTCCCTTTAAAAGTGATAAAAAAATCATCGTACTGAAAAATAATTGGTCAACTTCAATATCATTTTCAATACAGTAGCAAAACAAACAAATATAATTTAACAGAAATTTTATGACTGGTTTAAGAGAGTATTTCAAAATACTTAACAAGATTCGGTCATGGTTTCTGTTAATCAGTGGGCTTATANATTTCAAAAAAAATTTCAAAGTCTCTTTCAACTCTGACTATTTGCAAAATTTTCTCAAATCGTTCAAAAAGCATGATAAGTTCCTAAAAAATATTTATACAACTAAACTGTTACGAATAGAAATGCCTAATAAATTTTTTTTTGATTTTAACAGTTGGATAATTTGCTATGTTCCCTTTAAAAGTGATCAAAAAATTCATCCGTAACTGAAAATAATTGTCAACTTCAATATCAATTTTCAATACAAGCATTACAAGCAAATATAAGTTTTATAGAAAATGTTATAAGTGTTTAAAAGTTTATTCAAAATACTTAAAAAGAGTTCGGTATGTTTCTGTTAATCAGAGGCTTATACTAAAGCTGCCAAAAAACCATAAGTAGTTTATTCGCGACTCTGCCAAAATCATTTTTTCACTCTACTTACCTAATAGTGGAATAAACAATTTCATTTTCAGACACTTATCGAGTCCTTCTTTCTGAGTGAATATTCTTACTAGAATATTTCTTTTTATAGTAAAAATAAAAGCCCTCATAGCATTGATAAGGCATAAATTAAATAAATATCGGAAATAAAAGTTCCGATAATGTCTTATATGACGGAAGAGCGGGCTTTTATAAAATAAAGGAAACCCGCGTGCTTGGAAAACGCGGAAGGGATAAAGTTTATGTTTTTTGCGAAAACGAAGCATTTTGCTCAGAGTAGATCGATAAGAAGCTCGATAAGAATTGTGGTACTACGATGCGACCCCGAAAAAACCAAAAAATTAGTCGAATTGACTTTTAGATCTTATTATATAACCATCACTTTTTTCGTGAGCAAAAAAGTGACACGTACAATTATTCTATTTTTTTCACATTTTTTAAACCCGTCTCTATTAGAAGCACTCTATACAGTTCATACTGTATATTATTAACAAAAATACTACTGTATAAAACCTAATGATTGAACAACTCGGCAATGAAGCGGGGTGATTAGATCATGGGACTGCATTTTTTTTTGTACTTCAAATATTTTTAAGGAAGTTCTAAATTTATCGAAAAAAAATAGTCAAAAAAGGCAGCAGCGAGTTTCTTCGAAAAATAGGCGAGGATTTCTGAAACTAAAAACTCCAAATTTAAGATAAAAGTGAAATTATCTTGTTGTTGATAATCCCAGCCAATCAGTTTCTTCAGAGAAAAAATACCGCGTTGAAATTTGACGCCAAAAAAAATTTATCAGAAAGAGAAAAATATTAGAGGATTACTCGAAAACCACGGTTTTCTGATTTCGGGTGTTTTTGACGCGCCAGATTTCGAGATAATTCGCGGGCTATTGCCTAAATCTACTTATATTCATAGAAAGAGTGAAAAGCTATAACTTATAGCACCAAGTTTCAGATTCAGCTCAATAAATTCAAATTTTCAGCTTAGTTTGAATGTGGCCATGCGCTTGATTAGAATGGTCGAGAGTGACCACAAAATAACCACAGGTTCTGGAATGGCTTCGTCTATACTACGAGTTAATTCAAATGCAATTATGGTTTTATGTTGTTCGGGAGAATCAATACCTAAAACCCTTAAGGGAGTGGTTGTCGCTGATTAAGCTTTTTTTTTTAAGGTTTATACATGGTTTCTTGATGAACTGGTCGAGTGGTATTGAAAAAACTTTTTGAACGTGCAGAACAACGCTAAGATAGATAATATTGCTTCTCCGGAACTTGACTCAAAATATTAGAAAAAATTGATGTGAATTGTAGGAAGAGTAAGCTTTTTAGTGTTCAAATATTGAAAAATTTATAAAAACCTTCATATGCCTCCAGAACGAGTCTAATCAAATTCGAGAAAAAACGCTCTAGATTTTCTCAGCTAGAGTTTTGAGCTTTAGATAAAGAATAAACCCGAAATTTACATTTGAAATTGGCGGAGGAGTAGGCTTTTGAAAAACCCTCTAAATCTCGATTTCAGATTTCGTTTTGAAAATCTATTTTGAAGTTTCTGTCCGACAAAACAAATTTCGAAAAAACGCTTTAGATTATTTTTGTATTGATGGTTCTGGAGCCTGACACAAAAAAATAAATGAAAATAATGAAAAATGACGTAGAAGTAGGCTTTTTAGTGTTTTTGTGAGGTTTACTATACGTTTATGTGAGTGCGTAGGTGAGTTGTATCAGATACTAAATGTCTGAAATGATTGCAAAGAGTTTAGCCAGAAACCGCATCTTGAAACAGGCAAATCAGCGACAATCACTCCCTTAACCTCGTGGCACAGAGCCACAATTGTGGCTCCAGCATACCTAAAATCATCAAAAAAGGCAAAAAACG
>SCLH01000069.1:337974-368097 GCA_004367855.1 Oikopleura vanhoeffeni | reverse complement strand
TGGTGAAATTGAACCCGCTTATATCAGAGTGAATAAAGAAACAGTCATTTCCGGATTGATGTGTTTAACCGATTTTGTTATGGCAAGAAAAACAAAGCGGGGGCGGCTTGCACATAGAAAGTATCAAAACGCGTCGGGGGTCTTAGCTTCCGCAATTATGTAATTAAGGGTTTATGGTGGTTCCTAGCATTTTCTGCAGTTATTCGTGCATAAAAAATGGCACCAAATCAAATTGTTTATGTTTTGCAGCGCATATACAACCCAAATAAACAACAAGAAATTAAAAAAAAATTTCCGTTTTTCCTAAGTATTTGTCTCAAAATTTAATGTCTTGTGTCATTGACCAATTAAAACTTCAGAAATATCGGGTTGACCGTAAGCCCAACTTTCTCTGCAGTGCTTTCCCAGCTTTCTTTGAGACCTCATTGGTCGAACAAATCGAAGCACTCTTTTTTTTCGGAAATTTTTTTCAGTTGACCTTTGAAAATTCTATATTTTGAGTATTGGGGTCGAAATGCAAAAAAAAACGCCACTGTAACGTTTCTATTTTGTTTCGAACTAGCTGTTGCAAAATTTTGAGCTATATTGCAAATTTAACGCTGAGAGGAGATAGAATTTCTTCGTAATGGGTCCCAGAAACCGGTGTTTTTTGCATGTTTTTAAAAAAAATATAAGCATTATCGACAAAAACGCCACTGTGAAGTTAAATAGTAATATACAGGTTGTATTAAAATTACGTTTTTTATAATAAAGCCTGGATGAGATAGATTTTTCCGTTTTGCGGTTATGATACTTCTTGTTCGCTTATGTGTCACGGCAGTGTAAGCATCCAAAAGTATGGGGCACATTTTCTGACGCAACGTTAGCGGCTAGTTCTACAAATGGCCTTGATCTGAATCTATATGCTCAAGGCCTTGTTTGGCTAATATTTTAAGAAAGTAAATGTCAAATAAAGAACCACCATACCCTTTAACCTGTTTTCATCACTAGCCATGGCAAAAGTTATAGGCATTTTTTAAAAGACAGATAAGAAGATTTGAGCCCCTTTGTCAACCGCTTTGCATATTATGATTATTTAGTTGGCAAATTTGTGCCAAAATATGGAATCGTTTGGACAAAAGATTTCCGCTTTCTGATATATGTTGAACCAAAATTCCTTGCATCCTAAAATAATCCAAAAGTGACATATGGCTCGTCCCAGATCAGAAACGTGCTTACAAAACTGAACATCTTATTTAATGCCAAAAATGGCATCTTCATTCCTGGTTTTTCCAGGTACACTTTCGAAAACTCAGTCAATGTCGTGGAAGAAAAAAATTGTCAAGCCACAGCGCCGCCCTGCGAAACACCACTTTATTTGTTCGAGACAGCCAAAGAGGTTTTATTCGAACAAGTTATGAACACACAATTACGACAATAAATAAATAGTGACCAGCACGGAATGGCTGACTCATTCCGACATGATTCAGAATATTCCGCATGGGCAAGTCACGACGAGGACTATAGTATTCGAGCCAACAGTCCCCCATTCAGAGAAAAGATTTCGTTCGAGCTAGAGCGGTTTGTGTTTATTTAGTTCTGAGAAAAGGAACGATAGGTCGCTTGACCAAATCTGACCAAGGACAGACGCTTAACCTCATTCTAACTATTATATTAGGTATATTTCTTCGTAAGGCTATACAAAAAAAGGACAGAATCGGTACCGAGCTTTTGTCCAATTCCGAAAGTTACCGAGCTTTAGTGTTGCTTCTACAAACTACTTTAAAGTCTCTGAATCTATCTAGTCTTTCCAGTGCTGAATGCCAACCTGTCTGTATCTGTCGCCGTGTCGCCCCTTTGTACCTTTTCTGCTCAATGATGATAATAAATAACCATGATAACCATCCGCCGTTAGCCCCGCCTCTAGTCGATTTCAAGTGCAATATAATTTGATACAGTTGACTTGCACGGACGCTCACATGCAGATTATTTGTGTATTTCAGAGGAAAATAATGAAAGTGAATTAAATTTTTCCACCAAAATTTAAACAGACCATCAAAATCAAAATGAAATCTAAATTTGTACGATAACTTCAAAAATAAAACATGTTCGTATTTTTTATCGTTAATAATTGATTCCCGCGAGTAAAATCAGTTTTTTAAACTGTGTTTTAAAGATTAGACGACAAAAATATTTATATTCATGGTCTTTGAGACATAAATTTAATTGTGTCTAAATCTTCTTAAAGAGTTTTTATATGTCCTTTTGGTTAAACAGCCATTTTGAGTTGTGAGAGAAATGGGAGATCAGAAATGAAAGTTTTTTTGCGCGAACTCAGATAACAATATTGAAGCGAAATTACATTTTTGAATTTTTGAAACGTGCCTTTTTCGCCGAAACTAACTTAGTTCAAGCCTCAGAAGAAGAACTTAGTTGTATGTATGTCATTTTTATGCGTCCTGATATAATTCCAGGACAATTCTATCACTTTAATCGAGCTATAAATAAGTAACTTCTTCTGAGGCTCGCCTACTTAGTTTTCGCAACAAATGCACTTTTCACAAAATTCAAAAAATGACAATTTTGCTAAAATGTCTATTGATTACGCGCCAAAAAAAATCCGCCAATTTTTGAGCATTTCCATTTCTCACAACTGAAAATGACTATAAGCCAAATTAAAACTATCTATGATTAGAAAAATATTAATAAAAAAATTTAACACATTTTGTAAAAGTCCACCTGACGTAACGAATATAAAATTGAAAATTTTCTCCAACCAGTTTTTTAAACGTGTGTGAAAGCTAATAGTATATCAGAAGTTTGAAAAACTCTGAGAAATTTCAAAGAGAATATCCGATTTTGAACTAGGACGAATTTTCATTTTGAACGCTCACGAGCTATGCTTAAGCTAAGATTTTGCGATCCTTTACCGATTGAATTCTGTTAAAATGACCCAAAATTTGTATATAAAAAGTCATTAAAAACATTTGACAAAAATCAAGGGGAAATCGAAAATTTGAAAAATATGTCGAGGAATTGTCGGGCGCGTTCAAACACAGTTAAACATTTTTCCTTCGTTATTACAGCATTTTTTACAAATTATTAATTCGATAACCAAAAAAAAAGTCAAAAGTTTAACCCTGCGCCACCCCTTAGTACGTGATTGCCAGGCAACAGGTGTGTAACGTCCACACTTGGTAGAGATTCATAGATTACACAAAATACTGAATTAAAAGTTGCAAAGTTACAGATGAAACAATAACTTTGGCAGATTATCCACTGGCAGCTTTTTTTATAAATAACGTGTGATGATATTTTTGTTCCAAAAGGTATGAATTTGAAATATAATTTATTAGTTGAGTAAACACCATTGGTGGCTCCGATATCATGAGCCCTATGAAATTTAAATAATTTTCGACGTCGCTGCACAGCATATTTCATTTCATTATGCACCTTTGTGTTGGATTCGTTTTGTTACGTTATTTCCCATGATCCAGTCTAATATCACGGACGTCGTCGGTAGTGGTATGTAAGAGCAAAGAACTTTGTTGAGTTTTATAACTTGAAGATTATTTTTCGGAACTCTTTGTTAAAATCTTTGACTATTTGAGGATAATTGATAAATTAATTCCATGGCTATTAAGGTATCTTAAGATATTGCTTATTTTTTTGCCTCTAATTCAGCGCTAACCATACTCAAAAAATTTTTACGATTATCAAACACTAGAAAATTAATTCGACTTTGGTCAACAGTGAATTTTTGTATAAATTCTCCGTTCTGGTTACATTGATATTTGTTTGCGAAATAAATAGTCTGTCACTCTGAGATTTTAAAGCTAACAACTTTCAAACAAACTATTATTTGTCCTTGATTTGTGTCCACATGCTTCATAAATTAGTAAGGTGTAATAAGGAAGTATTAATTAGTAAATTAACGAGTTTGAACTTTTGTGATCTAAGGTTTCCGGTTTGAGTATTGATATTTTAATTTGTTATTTTGCATCAAAATACTTTATCAGTGTTAAACAGCTGTATATACCCCGATTCAACACTTTTGTTAATATCCGAGCCCTACTACTTAAAAACACACTACGTTCCTAATCAGGGCCGGCATATTAACAAAAGTTGAATATGGATATAATGTTGACGGAAACCATTTGTGTGATATTTTTTTTTCGTCACAGGATGACGCTCTGTTCAAACATGTTTATATAAAACTTCAAAAAAATTTTTTAAAATTCAAAATCAAACACGATCGGTGTAGACTAAAAAAAATAGTCAAAATTTAAATCGCGGTGAAAAAATGCGAAACCGAACCCCAAAAAAAGTACTTATACGCCTAAACCTTTTTGCGAAAACGAATCATACACTAACGCCTATGAAAATAAATTCATATTGATTGTCAATGGCTGCTTACAAAAATATTATCACGGATTTTTGGACACATGTCCGGAAGTGTTAAACGAAACTAAACTCAAAGTTGAGCTACAGTCCATAAGTGATAGACAAATCTGTTTTTGCGCTTTAAGTTGCGCCATGTGGTCATCGTCATGGCAACTATAGGTATCCAGAAGGAAAAAAAAATTATTGCTTTGCTTCATAGTCTCATTAGTAACAGTTTGTCCACAACGAAAGTGAACAATAAGTTTGAATTTCAAAAATTTTTTTCAAATTCTCAAAAATTTTTTGATTTCAAAATTTTCAAATTTTTTTTTACAATAGATAGAAACTTCTAGTGTATAATTTTTGCTGTCTGTATAGGTTTTTTAACCAAGAAAAAATATTTTCTTCGTGATTTCGAGAGTTTGGAGACAGTTTAATGACAGTTAAATGAGATCAAAATCAAAATTCAAGGAAAAATTCTAGAGCTATGATAGAGAATTTAAGTAAACGCCATGAATTTCTCCGTGGTCGAGCTTACTCCTAAATATTTAATTGTAAAATTTATACATGAAAAGACGTTAAAAAATTGTCGCCTTCGACCAACCGCCTTTAATTCTAATGCTCTAAATTTTTGAGTATCTGTGGAGTAATAAACCATAAATGGACGTTCTTACTTTTGCTAATGATGCCGAAAGTGGCCGCAAAATTGACGGTGATCTCAATGAGCGCGTTTCTGAATCGCACTTTATGTAATCGATGCATCCTTATTTTCCGGAGGTTGATCCGGCTGATATTCGGATTAATTGACTTCGGCGATGTCTCCAATATCGAGCACGTCTTGCCTGTTATTACACCCAAGACATCACTCAGGGACACAAACTAACTTGGGATTCGAACACGCGCTATAGACGGCCACCATCATTTCAAGATAAAACCCTGATTGTAAAAGAATAAGTATCCAAAAATGGTTTTTCGAACGGTTGTCATTAAGTTCCCGCCGGTGTTGTCCATCAAACTGTTTTAAACTTTTCCCCACTTAAAAAGAGCACCAATATAAAAGAAAAGCCAGCTGTGATCAATAAATTCACGACACTTGTTTGATCCATAGCCCGACTTATTTAAAATTCTTTGATATTTTCACGTTGAAATGTTCATATTAGTTTAAGAAAATTTGTTCTTCAAACTTGTACAGAGGTCTGGCCTTGAGACGATTTAAAAAATATTCGAAAGAATGAGCCGCGTAATAATTGAAGAACAAATTTTTGCCAACTTATTGGCTTGGATGGACTAAACAGTTTCGAGAAGTTAAACTTTCAGAGAATCTGACAAAATTCAAAAAAATATGTATTTATTGTCAAAAAACCGGTAAGATGTTAAGAAGTTGTTTTTTGCGGCTTATTGGGAAACCTTAAAAATATCAATTTTAGAAATTAAAATTTACTTTTTAAAATTCATTTGTCGCTCTGACCAATAAGTATCATAATGTGGAAATACTAGCTTTTGGTGTTTTCCGTAAGAACCCGCTCAAAGAGGTGTAGTGAAATGAGTTTAGTTGCTACTGTACTCTTGAAAACGCACGCTTTTTCTTAATTATTTTTTTTTTACAACTTTGTTGCGGCGAGAAGATCTGTATAGATATATTTTTATCATTTTGTATATTAATATTCGAATTATTGCATTCGATCATCAGTACGTATATAATAGTTAAAAAACAGATACAAAAAACTGATGCTAGGTCGAAAAATCATGTGCTAGAAAAAAAGTTTGAAAAAATCATGTTTTTTAGCAGCAAAATAGCTCACTATTATTACAGTTTTCTCGGGGTTCTGTAGAAGTTATCTTCATCTATAATATAAAACAGTTCCAAATATCATCAAGGTCAGACTTTTGAATACAAGAGGATTCAAGACAAAATTTCTTCAAAGTCCAAAAAAAATGTAAAAAAGAGTTAAACACGTTATTTTGTCGGGTTCGATTCAGTAGTTTAGTTCACTAACGTCAAACACAGAACTAGTTGTAGATTACATTTGTGAAAAACATTTATAAAACACCGGACAACAATACTTCCAACAAAATTTTTGTGTTAAAAATAAAACATAATAATGGACATACCTCGAAGCAGAAGCGTATTTTAGCAGTTTTTCAATGATCTCTTAACTTACAGTTTTCATGTTTCGATTCTCATTTTGGGTACTACCGTCAGGAAAACAGAAATCTCAATCGGGTCGAACAATTCACCGTGTTTAGCTAACGTTTTTTGTCATATGTTGGAATTCGGACAAAAATTTTACCATTTGAAAAAAACTGGTTGAATATTATTAATTGTGAGAGATGACTAGATGACGTCATTTATCTGTCGTTATGACGTATTTTATAATATTCTATTAGGCCCTTATTGAATCAGAAAAATATCTGTTTATGTGCGCGAAAGATATATAGATGTAACGAAGTCTTATTCTAACGAAATCATGATCCTAAAAAACTCTCTTCGAATTGTTAAAACAAAATACAAGAATGTAATTTTCCCTGAATAAGTTTAGTTCAAAAATTAAAATTTAAAGAGATAGTTGCACGTAAGATTTGTACCAAAAAATTCAATAAAAGTGAAAGCTTACAGACATTCTAGATAACCCCCGACAGAATTGTAACTGATTGGCTTACATTTAATCACCCAAAATGTGACAAAGTAGGAAAACATACTTCGTATAACCTATTAATCTGTAACTTCTGAACTTGCGTTTTGAACCACAAGGGTTGGAAGACAGTAAGATTAAGCCAAATCTGTCACTAAGACTAAAGCCCCAAATTATCCACTGCAGAAAATGTAACTTGCAACAGTTTTATGCCCTTGTCTGATAGGCCGTATTTTGGTGAAAACTTTAGAAGGCTCCAGAACACGGGTAAAAGAACACTAGCAAACCAAAGAAAGTATGATGCTATCAGTAACCATATCCTGACCCTTGAGTATGTACCAAGTATCAGAAAGTTAAAAAAGTTTACTGGTGAATAAAGCCACTCCGAGCAGGAAGAATAAATTTCCATCTAAGCCGATTTAAAACCAATCGCAACTAATTTGCCATTTTACTGATGAACGTAAAAAATTCCGAGGCTATCGCCATTAAAACTTTCTCAATGCCCGCTGTTAAACAAACACAGATTGATCTGAAAAAAGCCAAGTGTCAATAATTTGGACACTTTTCCCTGTCGAATAGTTTGTTTCTCAAAATGACTTTTTTTACCGACATAAAAAAGGTCGGCCCTTTTTGCTAAAAAACACCTGTTTTCAACTTTTTTTAGAACCATATTTTCGGACCGCATATTTTTTGTATACTGTTTTCTTAACTATGTATACTCGTACTGATGATGAAGGAATAATTCGAAATTAATATACAAAATGAATAAAAACTTTTTCTTATTGGTCACCTGATCAAAACGCAAAACTGAGAAATACTCGCAAATTCGCACGTGCGATTTTCCGAGTATTTCTCAATATCGATTGATAGTTAACCAATCAGCGGAACCGTGCGGAATCTCGGGTAAAACTAAATTCACTTAAATAGTACGAGTTGCGGAAGATATATTTCTTGATATCTAACAAGTAAAAGTTTTTTTAGAATTATCCGATGTTCATCAAAATCAGTTAACTTCTCAAAAATTAAAAAAAAATTCCAAAAATAGATATATAATTTCGAATCAAGAAATTCTATTTTGCTTAACCCTTGTGAGCACAGAGCCAATAAATTGGCTCATGCATACTTAAACCTCTTCGAAATCACAAAAATAATCACACTTTCTTCCTTACAATACATTATCAAATTTTAATTCGCTCAATGAATTCTCGCCCGCCAAATTTTCTATTTCCAGCCGACACACTGTATGATGGTAGACCATCATTGATGATAAAAATTAAGTTTCCAAGACAGTCATCCTCGGAAAGCCTCATTTATATATGTGCTTTATTTTTATGGTATTTAGAACTTAGCTATAATTGGGCCTAGAATAAGTCCCATTAAAAACTGTCCAGTATATTTTTGCGCTACCAAAATGGCACAATCCAATCCAAGCTGACGAACAGTACCGGGGGCACTTTGCTTGACAAAAGCATTCGAATCATGATATCGATTAAGGAGGATAAATGGAACAAGTTCATTGAAACAAAATGCAATACCAAATAACCAGAATGTTGAGAAAACCACTATGTAATCTGAAAACGGGTACAAAAACTGACGTGACAAACTTCTGGCGCTAACAGGCAAAAACATATTTTTCTTCATTTTAAGGATTTGTTGTGGAAATTGCTTACTTAATGTGCACTTAATTTTTTCGAATTATGATTATTCGATCCAAAATTTTCTGGTTATTCATTTTTTTGTATTTTTCATATTTGAATCAAACTTCCAAATATTTGACTCATTAAACCTCGTTGAAAAACATTAAATTTTGTGTAGAGTGTTGCATTCTGAGTGCAACAGTGTTGCCCAAAAACCTTCAAGCGTTGATGATCGATCAATTGTCGGGCCAAAAACCTATAATTTTAGTTTATAGGTAGTACCTAGTAGGTACATATCATTTTATAAATCGATCATGAAAAGTTGAACTTATAGACACCATTTTTTGCCCAACATTTACAGTGTACATTTTTAACTAGCGTTGAAAGCTTTAAGATTTGATTGACCATACGCATGTTGATTCGCACAAGTGGAGGTCTCAGATCGGAAAGCTAAAAAAAGGGATCTGATCCGTAATCGGGATTCCCCGTCTGATCGAATTGTGCCAACCCGTGGGTTTCACATAGTACAATATCATTACAATATTATTAATGGGAACAAATCAGCATCCGGATGATCAGCAACTTTCTTCAGTTACCCTCGCTAGCAAAAGATCATTCACTGTAGATTAACATGTGTAGGTTTTTTTAATTTTTTAGGAATTTAGAATTTTTTATTTTTTTTAGGGAATTTGTTCTTGAAGAGTCTTAGTGCTATTGAGAACCTTATTTGAAAAAATCACAAGAATAATAGAGGTCACCATTGTGAGAACAAATGCGCTTGTATAAATAATGCGAAGGCCAACAAATCGGAGCAAATCTAATATCAGCTTCTAATCTGCGATTAATTAAGAGTCATACAGTATGACTCATACTTTATCATACTTCTTGAAAGAAATATTCGTCGTGGGAGCTCTGTGAGCAAAATCCAATCCTGTGAAAAATGATGGAAAAATAAATAATTTTCGAGAAATTTTCATGAAAAAATGTTGTTTTTTCTGTAATATACGGTAAATTCTGTACCGTTTAATTTATCAACGGGTCTCAAATCTTATACGCAAAAACTTTGAGTTGCGGTTTTAAGGGAGTGGGTGTGGATAATAACGCTGTTTTTTGAAAAAGTGTAGTTTCTTAGAATTTCGGCAGTACCACTCAAATCATCAGATTATTCAACTTACGCTCAGAAAAATATATTTAGCTTACTCCTCATTCGTTTCATATGATTTTTTTCTTATTTGTCATGCGGGCTTGATATATAAATACGGAATCACTCTAAGGCCTTTTTTCTCAATTTATGCCCCTGTTGGTAAAAACAGCGAATTCGGAGCATTTCGGGAGACTCGGTAAAAAGCATACAGCTCCTACACTTTTCATGCGAATTTCAAAATTTCTGCTTCAAATAAACACAAAAATCTAGCTCTGACGGCTGTTATCGTCTTTTTTTTAAATGTTGTCTTGGGCAGCCCAAAGTTGGGCTCTTTAAAAATGCTGGGGATTTTCAGATTTTTTCGAAAATTTTACAAATATTTTGAGAAAAACAATAGAAATTGAATTGAAATCTTTTGACGGAAATCTTCAGAGCTCAAAGTGTTAATACGCTTAATTAAAAGTTATAAAAAGATTTCTAGATCGATATTGATACCTTTCATTAAAAATATTTTTGTAATTTAACATGCAATTTCAACCCCCGGAAAACCGACTTTTCTTAAAAAAAAAACTCAAAACCAAAACAAATCTTATACGTGCTAAAACTTGGCAGACAATTCACTTCACTTTTATTTGAAATATTCCGACACACCTGAGATTTCTGACCTTTCAATAATCAAAAAAAAACGAAATTATTAGGTGCCAGGCATAATTAAGAACACCTGGTTCGCAAAAACAGATTAACTGGCTAAAATTTGACTCAAACTTTCTTCGGCTAAAATATCCTTTTCGTCATATAGGAAATCCTTCTCCCAACCCAAGTGAATCTTGAAAATGAGTGGTATCTATATCGAAAATTATCCCTGCTGCGCCCTTCTGTGCAAACGCGCCTTTCGTAACATGGCGCTTGCACAGAAAAGCGCAGTAGGAATAATTTTCGATATAACGTGAGTAGTGTTAGTCACTTCATTCCTTTGCGACATTTTCTACCTGCCCAAAGGGGGTTTACGCACACAATCTTAAATAAAATTTATTTATAAAACTATTATAATTATATTTTTAAGCAAAACGTTTCGATTTATTCCATCTTCATGTAAAGAATTGCAGCTACAAAAAACAATATTTTGAGGGTTCAGAAAATATTTTATTGTTCGTCACCCTATACCGACTAAGAACTGACCTCAGCCTTAAGTTTTGAAATTGATTCAAATTTAAGGTCTGCCAGTTCTGAGTCGGTATAAATAAAAAATTGAAGTTCATAAAGGGGGCATGGGTGACGAATGTGTGCTAGTTCAACGGGTGACAAGTGCAAAATTTTACTCGTACAAAACGGCAATCAGGATTTGAACAAGTAACAATTATGTGGACAAACGGAAGACTTCCCAAACATCCTGGAGAATAGATTCCGCTTCTTTTTCGACCAAATAAATGGCCCTTGAGAGTCTTCACTTCTAAAATAAAAAAAATGAGAAAAATGGTTTTTAAAAAAAAACTTTTTAAAAACAAATACGAGTCAAATTTTTTTTGTATTTAGGTTTCGAGGTATACTGTATACCGTATACATTATATTTTGTTATATTTAAAATAGTATTTTTTACAACGTTCCGAATTTATTATTCATCTTAAGATGATGAGTGAGAAGTAAAAATATTGTTTTTTGATCGAAAAAATGACACAAAAAAAAAAAAAAAGTAATTTGCAATTAAAATTTTAACTCACTAGTATGTTTTGGTAATTTGAAGTCCCCTTTTTTAGCTTTGGAACATTGAAGGGTGCTACATGTCATCAAAATGGAATGTTCCATTGTAATGAAATCGGTTGCGGCAAAATTTTTTTTCTTTTTCACGGCGGGAGAACATTCATCAGATTCCGAATTCGATCGGAATCTAATCACCTGGGTATAATTTTGGACAGACTCACATGAACGTTTTGGCGAGGAAGGAGCGGCAGCGGTGGTGGCAGTAGCAGCGGAATTGGCAGTGGCAGCAGCGGTGGTGGCAGTGGCAGCGGTAGTGGTGGCTGTGGCAACGGTGGTGGCAGTGACAGCGGTGGTGGCAGTGTCGGTGGCAGTGTCATCGACTTCGAAATCGATTTTATCTTCAGAAACGGCGGTGGCAAAGGTGTCGGAGACGCAGATTGGAGAGAGCTTTGGCGGGGTCGTTATTTTTCAAATATGGGGTTTGGGAGAGAGGAGGTGGCGAATGTTTTCGGGCTGGAGGGAGAGGCGGAGGCGGGGTCGACGAGGTGCGACTTGTCTAATTTTTGTAGGACGTTAACAAAACAAGCTTGTATGATCAAGTCGGACACCTCGAGATTTTCTGCGTTCAAAAGGCAAGCTCGAGACTTGATTTCTTTGAACACCTTTTGCTTGTCCAGGGGTCAAAAAATAGTTCAGGTTTCCCACGGCATTCATAAAATCGGTGACGGTTTTATTCATTCTAAAAATAGAAAAGGATAATGAAAAACAGTCTTGAAAACTGTCGCATGACGCAAAATTTTTCTCTGGTACAGTGAATTTTCTCGATTTTTTTGAAATTTTTCGATATTTCTCCTCAAAAATGAATATTAATTTATATATTTCTCAAGTTACTCAGTTTTAATCCAATTAAAACCTCTTATTCAAGCAAAAAACCGTGATGACGCAGTCACCGTACCGACACTGCCACTGATCCCACCCTGCCACCGACACTGATGACACTGCCACCGATACCAACCCTGTCACCGACACTGATGACACTGCCACTGATACCACACCAACATGTCACGACGCTGATGACACTGCCACTCGATACCAACTCTGTCACCGACACTGGAATGCACACTGCCAACCTTGGATACCAACCCTGTCACCGAACAACATGATGACAACTGCCACTGATACCAACCCCGTCACCGACACTGATACCAAACCCTGTCACCGACACTGTCACGCATCAAACCCTGTCACCGCACTGATGACACTGCCACTGATACCAACCCTGTCACCGACACTGCCACTGATACCAATCCTGCACCGACACTTGATGACACTGTCACCCGAGAACACTGATGACAATGCCACATGAACCAATCCTGTCACCGACACTGATGACACTACTATACCACTCTGTAGACACTATTACAGCAGTTACACAGTGGACACTTATTACCTTGCCACTCGATACCAACCTGTCACCGACATGATCAATCCTTCCAACGTAACATCTTCGAAATCCAACCTGTCAACCGACACTATCCATGATACCAATCCCAGTCACCGCACGCATGACACACGTCGACCGACACTGATGAACTGTCCACCGACACTGATGACAATGCCACTGAACAATCCTGTCACCGACACTGATGACAACTGCTCCACTGATACCAACCAAGTCCACCGACACTGATGACAATGCCACTGATACCAGAACCCTGTCACCGACACCAACCTGTCCACGACACTGATGACAGCTGTCACCAACCCTGTCACCGACACTGATACACTGCCACTGATACGAACCTGTCACGACACGCTTTTACACTGCCAGCTGAACATTGATCCAACCCTGCACGTGACACCGATACCAACCCTGTCACCATGACACTGAATACCAACCCTGTCACCGACACCGGATACTAACCCTGTTCACCGAACCCAACCTGTCAACCGACACGAGACACGCCCGATGACCAACCTGTCACCGACACTGATAGACACTGTCACCGACACTCATACCAACGCTGTCACGACAATGTGACAACGACACTGTAACACTGCCAACGCTAGAACTAAGACGAATGACAACTTGGACATGCCACCGACACGGAAACCGATGCATGTCGCAACATTATGACAACGCACCAGTGAAACTGTGAATCGACCCCAACAACTGTGCCGTGACAACTGACGATTGACACCAGATCACACTGACACAGGACACCTGTGAACTTATGCCTGTTTTACTTTTTGTTTACTAAGTATAAGTTAATAATGTCCATTGTAATAAAAAAAAATGATGGCAATTAAAGATCAGGAGTTTTTTTTTTGTGTGAATAATTGCAGAATTCCTCTTTTCAAGAAAATAACCTCTTAAACAAGAGTGCGAGATTGGTTGCCACATACGTTCGCGGAATAGATCGTGTGCGTTGGTCATCAGACGTGATGGCGCGGTAAAGCGGAATACGCTGAGATGGCGTCGAATGTGCCGTCCCAAAAGTAACCCTCTTGGTGATTGGACGTTTCCAATAAAATTCATTTTTTCTTTATCGATTTCCAAACAATTGTAGGAATCTCTCGGAACTTTCGGCCAGTGGCCGATTTTCATCAACTGAAATCAATCAAAATATTATCTTGCATTGTTCTTGGTATTCATTTGACATGAATTCAAGACAAATAAATTTTTTATCGCCAAACCGATCAAAAATTGCAACTTAAATTGTTATTCCATTTGGAAGTGTGGTGCTCGAAAACATTGATTTCTCTCTATATCCTACAATGTTAACCGAAAATTCCCAGTCTCGAATTTTAACATATTTCATAATATCAGTTCTTACAAAAAGATATCACATTGCTAGAATAACCGACATTATTTCCTCTAGTTTCATTTTAATTAGATAGTGTTTGTTGATGTTTGATACCCTCTATATTATTTAGACAAACATAAATTGAACGCCACGCCTACGCTCTTAATATATTAAAGCTGAGTTTCCAAATAAATAGATGCAATATGGATTTGAACTATTTTTGCTTCCAATTTCCTGGAGAAACTAAGAGGACGACCGACAAAAATGTTGAAGGAGACATCCGCCAATATATTGGACAGAACTAGACCTATTGGAAATTTGATAACTAAATATATTCGGCACTATTGTCGAAATTGTTTATGATATACGAATATAATAATGACATGCATACTTTCAATTGTTGAAATAGTGAAGAAATATTTGGAGTTTCACCAACCCAATATTTTTCAACCTGTTGTCAATTCATGAAGTTTCAGAACTATATCCCTAATTGTACAAACAATATTTCAACAATATAAAATTGTCATTTCTTATTTTAATAATTATTCACAGCTTCGCGCAAATTGAGTGGGATGATTTCCTGTATACTCTCATGGAGGAAAAGTGCTCGCTAAAAATTTCCAGAGATTGCTTTTTCAAAAATCTTCTTCTATCCAAAGAATCTGTCTCCCTCGTTCAAATAAAGAGACTTATTTTAACCTACTTTTTTTGTAATTAAAAATGAACGATCAATGATTGGGAAATATTGCCAAATGAGAGTGTGTATTCGGGAGAGATGTTGTTAATACAAAATTGAGAAACCTTTTCAGGTAATCATAGGCGCGTGGTTCAGGAGTGGGTAAAACTCACTTTGAAAAAATGTTGAAAATTGCAAAACAGTACCTATGAATTAACTCGAAACATTTAGAAATATAAGATGAATGCTCAGGTTAAATACTGTGTAATTTTTTTGCAAGCAAATGAATGTAATAATCGAATACTGCGAATTTAGGTTGCAACACACTATAAAACAACACATTATTGGACAAAGTCTATTCCACATTTATTCATAAAATATATTTGTAAACGTTCACCCATCGTCATTCAGGAGTTTGAAAGTATACGAACGAGATCATCTTTGCCCCATTTTTCAAACAGTTTTAAATAAAATTGGAGTACATTGCCCATTTTCAAAAAGCCGAATCTTTAAAATACACCCTGTCAAATTATGAAAGGCAAAAAAAAGGGTCATTGCGAAGCGATAAAGAATTGAAAAGTGCGTCGGGAAAACAAAGAGAATCTCAGAAAAAAATTCTAAAAGCAAAAACCGTCCGAAAAAAACTTAAAGCCGAAATATCTCAACCTCAAGTCTCCTGCAACAACCACACGACAACGTCACACATAACCATACCGAATAATCAGACTCAATTTGATGATTATAAAAAAGGTAGATATTGTTAAATTTTGAAAAATTAAAAAATCATTTTGGTTTTTGTTAGGCTAACCTGGATTTTCAGCCGGGGCGTCGAACAAAATATCAATGTGTTTACGAAAGGAAAAAAGTAAAAACACACTCCATTCAACAGACCGAAAAAAAGATAATTTCACAGAGAAAATAAGGACGTTTTCCTGGACAAATTGTTCGCAATCTGATCTTATCGATATTGCAACAAGTTTTCCACCACAAAAAACTCTGATACAACATATTTTGGTGTTAATAGATGTTTCAGTAAATTTATGGTGTTTGTCCATTACACAATAAAAACTTCAAAAAAGAAAATTGAGGGGTGATAAAGGCAATTTCTGAATAAAATGAAAATACCCAATACAGACTACATGATTTTTGGATCAAGATTGAAATATGTCAACATCATAGTTCAAACTTATTAAGGAAAGCGAGGTCATTCATTCATATTCATATAGCATACAAAAACAAAGCTAGTTCTGCTATAGGGTGATAAAAACTCCTAAGGGTGTTATTTGGAAAGATGTTTACAAACAAAATAAACAAATCGTTTGATTGACAACACTTGAGATTTTGGTTCAAAAACTATAATATGACATACCACAGGACAATTTCAAATGAAACCAACGAAGTCACATGGGAAAAATCGGACAACAACATATTTAAGAAAATGTCCCAAAAATCAATGCAAAGGATTGCCGCTTGGAGAAAAGGTGAACCGAGTAAACATTAGCATTGAACTTAAAGATATTCTTTGAGAGGTTTTACAAAATTGGAGTGAAGATATTTTTGACAATAGTACTTTTTCAAAAAAATAGGCGTTTGTTGTATCCGATGAAAGATAAAAAAGAAAAATAATTTTGCTTTGGGATAAAAAGAATTTCGCCGAATACGCAGTCCGGCGAGCTAAGAGACATTGAGTTGAAATTTTTCTCAAATTACTCAGTGGTGGAATATTGCGACCAAACGTGATTCTCAACGATAACACGGATTGCTTTCATGCTATTTGTCAACAAATGTGTTTAATAGGTAATCTTTTGTTGATGTAAACCTGAATAATAAACTTACAGTAGAATTTAATTAATTTATGAATTTGATGAGTCAAAAAATCGTGATTATATATAACGAAACACTACAACCTGACATTGTCTGATAATGTGGTGGATATCTTGTGTACTGTTTAATCAAACAAATGGCTGAAACCAAACATCCTTTTGTCAAATTTATATCTCTTTTCATCATTGATGAAATATGCAAAACGATCAATTGTTAGTTTTTTAACTAAATCCTACTGATTTTAAACCCGATGTTTATTATTTACTAAACCACTTTAATTGACCTGTTTCATGACAACATGATATAAATCTTTTCTATATACAGTTAAATTAATTTATTGTGTTATATTGAAAACATGACAGAGCGGAAAGAGAAAAAAATTTGAATCACGCAAAAAAATTTACCCTCTTATAAATAACAATGATTTATTGAGAATTTCGAATCCCAGCCGCAATCCGCGAAGGTCAACCTTGATTTATCGAATGGTGAATGATTTCATTAATGTGTATGGTGCCACGCATACAGATAAGGGTGACTATCTACTGCAACCCCCAAATGTTTTTGAGCAAAGCAAATTCAATATTGGAAATTAGAGTTAAACGGTGAATCTATCACTAGGCTAAGAATATGCGGCATGGCCCTCTTCGAACGATATATGGCTGCCAGCATTGGTTATCAACTGATTGGTATGCGAGATCTGTCTTATACTCTCATGCACAGATTGTTTTAATGCTTTTGAACTGGGTAGTATTATGATTGTCCAAACGACATCAAAGGTTACATGCGAAACAGGCAGAGCGACAGAAAGCGAATTCGCAACACTTCGAAGAAAGGAAGTGTGCGATAGTTAACGCGAATTTGAGATTTTATATGAGTGTCGACTCTTCTGGTAATTAGATCAACAACCTTTACCAAGCAATACACTCTGTTGTTTAAGTTTGAAAGAAGCCGGTTCAGAAATAGTCATCTATTCATGAAAGACATAACTAATGACTGCTGAAGTAAACAATTCTAAGGATTGTTATCTCGACTGATGTGGCCATTTGTTAGCGAAGCACACTGTTTCAATAGAGCGTCAATGCGATTCTTAGGCCAATAAAAATTGTGTATGAGACTAATGTCATCCGTCGTTTTAATCTTCCTACCGGCTCAAGCAAGCGTAATGTTAACCAAGTAATGTCTGGTAGCTCCCAACAAAAACTGTTTGGGTTTACAAGATGCCACATCATTTACAAGTCGTTTAATTACAAGCTCCAATCGATTTACACAGTATAAAATTGTGAAGTCCAAATTGTATATTGATCGGTTAAGAAGGTTCAGGCTTTTCCAATGACCATGTCAAAGCGAGCCAAATAAGTATACCGTATGTCAACTTTCTTTATCTAATACTGACAAGACTCAAAACGGAACATTTGTCAACAAACTTTCAATGTCAGAGTATGAAAAACGAAATTTATTTTACGGCGAGTATCAATAAAAATTCAAGCGGTTCACTGTCATTTGGGACTGAGTTTAGGAGCCCTTGAGCAGTCGATTATAATTCTTGTCACTTGCGCATGATGGATAAAGACATTAAAACTCGATCACAATAGAAATTTTCAGATCAGTTTAGGAAGAATGATTTTGGAAGTTTTGGTTCAAAGCATGTTTGACAAGTAAGAATTGATTTTGTCTTGCTATTACAATAAAATTTTTATAAATGTTTTGAAATTTGTGAAAAATTCAGATATGAAAATATCAGAATATTGAAAAATTTATGACAAAAACATTTTGAAATATTAATTGATCATCAGCAAAAAACATTTTTAAAAAATCTTTTTTTGTTTAAAAATCACGAAGAAAATTGTGTTCAAACAAATATGTCCTGACATTATTCTTAATCAAAATTTGAATGGTTGTTTTTTCACTCAAAATCCAGCAAAAATATTAGCAACTTCCGACCGTGTTAAATTGTTGCAAGGGGCCAAGCTATAAATATTCTTGATTTTTTCGTCATGAATAAAATACGATTTTTTTTTTCAAAATGACTCGTTTGCAAAATCGATGGAACCTCATTCATTTATGATATCAAATTAATACATCGGAAAAAAACCAAGCTTGGAATCAGTGTTGGACAAGAGCGAAATCTGACGGGCAACATACTTTCCAAAAAATTGAGAGCTGCAACTGTTCAACCAAAAAACATATTTATATGGATGAAAATCTTTTCAAATTTATTTCTGTTGCAAAACCCAATTATCTTTCGAGGGGGAAACTGGTAAAAAACTTTCATAAAATTATAATGACAAACAACTCATTGACTTCACGATTTTTGTTTTGATAAATTAATTTTTGATTTTATAAGTTTATTTGAAATATCAAATGTTAATTATTGAAACTTTCAATAAACTTTCCTTTAGAAATGATGAAAAAAGTTTAAATAATTTTGTGTCACATTTAAGAATTTGTAAATTTACCGCAAAAGTTCTTTTTAGTTAAGTTTTCCCATGTAGGCACTTCAATCGGTCAGTCGATCGTTTATCCGCATTGGAGCTTTCTATTCTTAAAAACTAATTCACGAAACTTCTGCAGTACTTCTAAAAAGAAGTAACCACCATGTGAAGAACCAAAATGAAACTCACATGATGCAGTGGTACCACTCGATTCCATGTGTTCCGCTCTATATAAGTATGGGGGCGTTCACGGATTAGATGATCCACTGTCAGATGAGTCTCCTCACTTCTCGATAAAAACAGAAAGTATGGAATCCAATATAGCGTCGGAATCCGCTCTAATTCTGTCATGTCATACTTAAGAGTGGTTAAAAAAATTTTAAATTGTAAACATAAAATTCAGAAATTTGTTTTAAGCCTCACTCTGTTTAAATTAAATATTATCAACTTTTCCAACCGAAAAAAAACATTGTAGATTCATTTCTAAAATTACTAACCAAATGAATATAAATATTCTATAGATAATATTAAAAACTTTTGGAATTTTTTGAAGCTTACTTTTATTCTAATTTAATTAAACGTGCAGATAGTTATTTTTATGTTGTAATGACCGTTGGAAGTGGAATATTTGTTTGAACGACATCGTCTCCTCATGCTGGTTCGGTCTGACAGGTGCAATTTGGTAGGTCGGCATCATGTTAAGTTCCATACTTAAAATTTTAAAGTTATAGATTTCCGCGGGACTTTTGTCAACCTAGACAGTGTTTGTTGAAATTGTCGTATTAAAAACTAATTTAAGGTCAATTTTTAGTTTATAACCCTTAAAAGTGGAAACTATTAGAGATTAGTTTGAGAGTTTTCAACTTAACCGATATAAAATAAAAAAACGCTCATATTTCACAATTTATGAAATAATATAATTACCCAAAGGTTTGTTTTGAAATCGAATTTAACAATTCGGGCGCAATGTTATCGAAGTTGTGGTAAGATTTAATTCTGACCTTGTATAAAACCCCGTCCTTGCGAACATTGACACTAATTGCAGGTTGCTTATAAATATTTTGTGTTAAATTTGGTTTATGGTAATTTTATATAATATAAATAACATCTTTGCCGTTCAGAAAAAGTAATCGAATATTTATACAAAAACATTTTTGTATCTAGATTAACATTCTGAAAAGATAATCCTCGATAAATTTTGATGAAAAAAAGCAAGCTCAAAAATTTGATGAGGGGGATATTATTACAAAATTCAAATTCTTTAAAGGGTTTACCCCCATTCTCACGGGTTTAATTAACATTTGTGTTCCCGACCAGTCAGTCATTTTTCTCTGTCAGCTCATCCAAATCCCCTTTTCGAACGTTGTAGCAGTTATCTGCAAGGTCATAAAACGCTGAAAACGCTTCGCATTTTTTTTGAACTCATTTTATCAACCAGCAATTTTTGTGATATACTGATTTGAGATGCCTTTTATACATATTTTGTCTCGACGTTGTATTACATGATTTCATCTAGGATGCACAAAACGATTATAATTTCAGTAATATTAGGATGCATTCATTTGACGTGGACATATTCCATTCGGGTTTCTTGGACACTTTTTTTAAGTGAAAAATTTAAAATCATACGTTTAGAAACTTTCTTACTATCGGCGCTTTGATTAATGTTCGGCCCGACTTTTCCCAGCGTGAACAGGGTTCGATATAAAATCCAATGACGTTAATTAGTTTTTACTTAATCGGAGGGTTTCTGAAACAATACTTTTTTGTGAAGTTCAAGGTAAACTGTGGTGTGGTGAACAAAAAAAAATTCGTCAAGAAAACAATTAAATTTATCAAAAAAAAAATTATAGTACAGAAACTTTCAAAATCAAACTTTAATTAATCTTTCAGCGCATGTTGCGTTCTTATATCTTTTCCAATCACATGAAAATCAAGGCATAGCGGACACCACCAGGTATCACAAAAACTACAAACTGTTTATTTTCAAAAAAATTAACGAGAAAAGAAAGTGAAGACTACAAGAATTGAATTCAGTGCAGTAATATAATGTATATGAGAATTTATTAAAAAACGAGATGCGAAAAAATAATCCTTGAAAAGTCAGTAGAGACACACTAGAAACCAGGATTGACTTTTGAACATTATAAAAAAACAAATGTTTAACAAATTTTCAATTTTATTTACAGTACGTTATTGGAGGGGTAATCTAAGAAATCAAATTTGTTCAGCCGTTTTGACCGCATATCACTGCATTCAATTTGAACAATTAAAACCACTTGGTGAATCAAATTAGGTGTCCAAATATAGAAATGGCCAAAAATAGGTGGCCAAAATAGGTGGCCAAATAGGTGGCCGGCAAAATAGGTGGCCAAAATAGTGTGGCCAAAAATAGTGGCCAAAATAGGTGACCAAAAATAGGTGGCCAAAATCGGTGGCCCAAAATAGGTGCACCAAAAGAGGTGGCCGAAAATAGGTGGCCAAGAATAGATGACCAAAATACCGGTGTCGAAATAAGGTGACAAAATAGGTATCAAAATAAGTGACTTTGTTAATAAAAAAACTGTGAAAGTTCCTTTTAACATAAGAACTCGCTTTAAGTATTTTTTTAAATGTTTTCAGACACCCTCTTCCCATAGAGAAACCGGACATGACTAAGCGTGTTGCTGGTCGTCGATGAAGTGAACCACATTTGATTTCACATCGACAATGCTTACTACTCCAAAGTGATTAATTTCTTCAGAATCTAGAATTTTTAAAAATTGAAAGTGATCTAGATCGTAATCAATCATTAAGGAGTTTGCTGTCGAAGAACGCATCGTCTGTCACATCAATGTCCGCCTGCACGCTCGAACTTGTTAATCGAGTCGTAGTCTAAGTCCATCTTCACACTCCCAGGCCTTATCTAAATTTCTCATGTTTGTCGATAAGTTGCTGTGAAACGGTCAGATATAACACTCACGTAAAGTGATATTATTTTAAATGTCTCAATATTTTCGTTTCGAGCTACTACATTGTGGATTAGTGATAAACAAAACCATACCGATACCCTTTGTATATAGTAAGACTAGTGCTCGAGTATAAAAAACTTTTTATAAAACCCTTTTTTAGTCGAATCGCAACTTGATGTAGATAATGGCAAATGCTAATAACAACCGTCATAACAAGGAGTAGAATTCTCATATCGTGTGAAAAAACGAGGAAGAGGCCAAAACCAAATTAGAGAAATGCAATTCGACCATAATGGACGTCAGCATTTCTTCAGAAAATGTTGGATCAAATCACTCTTTGTAGAGCGAAATTGACACCGTGGCTGACCGGACGCACTTAATTTGAGCCCGCGAACATGACCAAAAGTTTCATAATTTTTCTGTAAATCGTGTCGTCAAAAACGAAGTATATTGTTTGATGACACGAGCTATAACGCTCAGAGCAGTCGGTTGATATCACAAAATTAATAAGGCGTGTGTCCAATATATTAGTACCAAAATTTTTTTTTAAATTTCCTTGATACTAAAATTAAAAGAAAACTTTAGAACATTTTGGACACTTAAGAACGAGTGTGACATTGTTCAAATTTCTTGATACTAGCTAAAAAAACTAGAATATTTTAGAACATTTAACCGCGGGGTTAAACTGTCTAAAATTGATTACTTAGGACTCAATTTCATTTTATCCTCACCAAGAATTAGCTTATTTACAAGATGTTTGTTTTATTTCAATTTTTTTCAAAATTAATTACACTGACCGTAGACTGGGACTTTATCGCTTCTAGTACATCGCAAACATAACTTTATTAAATCCAAATCGTTAATCATTCTTTTGTAAGAATTATACCCCATTGAAGGTGGAACCCGGCTACTGCCAGGCCAGAAAAATCAATGCTCTCTCTGCAAGAACGTCTTTTCTCTGTTTCAAACACTTAAAGTTTCTTTCTCTCAGAAAAATTTTCTCGTTATCATATCGTCATCAAATTGAATAAGGAAGAACAATTGAAAATTGTCATGGTATCATTTTTGTTATTTATAAAGGTGTTTCAACTCAGGTTTAATAAAAGCAATTACCTCGAGAACAGTGTAAATTAATAAGAAATTGAGAAATTGGTATCTTTCAAATAATAAATCAAGGATTTCATGCAACGGGATTGTAAGTAATTCTATCTTCCAGGACAAAATTTTTAACGTGGAAAAATCTTTATGGCGACTTTTTCGCATTTGTAAGACCCCATTTCACCAGGATTTTTTCTAGGTCGAATACATTATCCTCCACCTCAATGATGTGAATCCACTGTACAAAGAATTGTAATATGTTTCAATAACGAAAAGTTGGTTCGATTTTGACATGCCTTTTGAACTTGCTTTTAAAGTCGTCTGATTCCATAATCGAAAAGCATGTATACGGACTTTGGGGTTTAACTGAAAATAAACGTTATAATTCTTGTAATCAATTTTTGAAAGATTTATTTGAACGGTAAATATATTCTAGGCCTATCATAGCGCCTGTGCTGTTTCCCTACTCGGTTTTTCATTTTCTGGAAATCGTAAATCTCGAGCATCTGTTAAGTCTATCACAAACCATTTCTTTTTCATTTATAGGGCCACGTGTCGGCGGGTTTGTCAAAGTTCATCAATTTTCTATTTATCCAATCAGGATCGTGTAACAGCCCAATGAGTCTGTATTCTAATATCACAATTTTAAAATTAATAGTTGATATTTATAAATAACAAACCTGTAATAGATGAGTTCGAAACTTTCTTCTTTCAAAGTATCGTACAAAAAAGTAATAATTCTAAAAAATCAACTTCGAAAGATGAAGCTACAGGGTCAATCCAATATTGTATTGGAATTATCTTCCACGTGTTTGTTTTACAGGTGTGGTTGTCACGTCATACAACATTTGGACAGATTTTCAGAAATCCCTTTAAGTCCCATCATTTTTTGAGCTGTATTGCAGATTTTTCAATGTTTTTTGATAGAAGTCTGGTAAATAACGTTTTGGATTCTAAATGTAGAAATTTAGAAGATATAATTTTTTGGAATTTTATTTACCATCAATGTTTGAACATACATCGAATTGATACAAGCTCATTTTCACGTTATTTTTTAAAAGTTTGATTTGATTATGTATAAAGTTTGTTTTTAAGAAGATAACGATCCTTGGAATTGCCATACTTTGTCTCGATAGAGGTTATAGTGCCGGCGACTCGAGCTCGTAGACATCTTATTATACCTTACTTAATGCAGGACTTGCCTTGATACTACAAAACGATATAAATTTGATATATACAATTACTAATTTAAGCCTTCGATGATGCTAAAACATATAGTAATTCTGAATGAAGTAGTATTTGTAATTTGTCCATTACCTTGGACAAGTGTGGTCTCGAAAACTTTTTGGATTTCATTTTAGCTTTCATCCCATCACTGCATACATTTCAAAAAACTTAACCATCCAATTTTTTATATATTGGTCGCCAATTAATTGTTTAAAAAACGATATTGCATTTTCCCGTAAGACTTGATGTCAACAAGTTTTGAATCCATATCAAATTTATTTCTGTTCAATAATCGTATCATTTTATCAACAATGTTTAAACTATTTTCGAGTAAAATTGGCTAATTTTCGGTTTAAAATTCAAATTATGATCGTTTGTTGGCATCCATCACATTCTTTTGATATAATAATACACAATTTGGCCAATCTGTAGCTTATATATATGTTGAACCGTTCTGACAGCATACTAAAATACAATAAAAATGTTAAAAAAAAAATACACATTTTTGACGCTTACCTGTCGCAATTTCGAACAGTTTCGGGGGTTCTGCCAACAAGAAGTGCAACGCCATGAGATAATGCACCTTGAACACTCCAATATATAAGTTGTGGAGTGCAACTATACAAAATCCATCCAATTTGTAGTTGCCAATTCGTTTTTCTCCAAATTCAACCGCTGTTGAAATTAAACAAGTTTCTCTTTGATTTTTTGAAACGTAAAATCTTCGAACATAAAATCCAACACTCCAAGGACAATACCATCTGGATATTTTGCGTTGGTAATATATTTTTTTTCATTTGTGACGCCATTGAGCTGCCAATCAAATCCTAATCCCAGTTGGGAAAAAATTCTTTGAAGTCTACGGGTGACATCGCATTGACGTCCCAAAATACATATTTCTTCCAACGAGATGCCTTTTTAATAATAAATTTTTACAGATCTATTTCGACCAAATTTCTTCTCAATAATAATATTAAATATCGAGTCAAAAGTAACTGCCTTGTTTATTGATATTTTGCTCAGTAGTGCTTGGCTTTCGTCTATAAAGCGCTGGAACCATGTTTTTTAAGCACACTGTTCCAACCACCGACTTATGTTTTCCCGAAAAATTTTAGTGGCATGACTGATATTATCTGGGAATGTGGAAAAATTTTGGCTTGCTTTATTCGAAAATTTTATACAGATGATTGCTCGAGCAATATCCAGGTAGTCCCGAAGCACTGGTAAACGGATACATTTGAAAACTGTCCTCAAAAACTTACATTGTGCAATCATTGCAAGAATGGTCGGATATACGTCAGAAATATATAATAAATCAAGTAATTTCAAAAGTTTCCCAAATAGTTTTGATCATATTTGATGGTAAAGTTTGTGATGATAATAGTAAATATCTTTGCATTTTGAATGAACATCACGTCTACATCCCAGACAAAGAACTTTTAAAAAAATGTTCAACTGCTGGAAAAGTTTGGTGCAATTACGTATATCTTCAATACACCAAAAATTGTAAGGATATGTGAGCTTGTTAAGATTACCGCCACCCCACACACTAGATCATGTATCAAGTGATTGTGGGCCATGTAAAATTGAGCAGATCCTTGAACCATAAAATTATCTAAAAAACTACCGAAATAAATTTGAACTTTTTTTTTTATAATATAAATTTTCGATATATCCGAAGTCATGAACGTCAGTAAATTTTTATCAATTTTTTGAAAAATTATGTTTAGGTCGTAGTACTGATTAAATCCAAGAATTTTTAACTTTTGTCTATCGTTTCAAAAATGCGTTGACTGACATTAATTGCCCACGTGAAATGTCGTATAAGAATTGTCCTGCAAGCTCAGTAATGTAATACGTGTCAGAGCTTGTGTGATCGAAATATCAATGACCATTTATTTTCCGATTCTGAACACAAAAATTAAAGATAAGTTTGACACTAATCTCTTCTTCAAGCAGCCTAGAAATGCATTATCGATAACACCAAAACTTTTTTGTTGTAATGGACATTGTTTAATAAAACTGTTTGTTGCAATCGACAGATAATTTGTGAAGAACTGTTGGATAGATTTACCAGTTACATACATTTCCTTCTTTCAAACAAACTCAATATCGATAAAAAATTAAATTTTGTTAGATGCATTGTCTCTATATACCTTGATCTAATGCTAAAAAACGTCTGGTTCTGTATTCGAACCCAACAATGTTCTGTATAATTTTGGGGTTAACTTGTGCTTCTTTGACAGTCTTACAAGTGTTTTGGGCATTCTTAATTTGATTTGGGAACTCCTAAATGTGATGCAAACCTGCTTTCGAATTTTACATGTGAGAAAATTTTTAACATAGTATTTTCGTTTGTTATCAAATGCATAAAGTAAGATGTTCTTTTTGCCAAATGTAAATTGAGTTTTCATACAGTTTCCTTCTTGCGGATCCTAATATAACCAACGTTTAATTCCTTTTTTATTTGTCTATTGCCCAAACTTCAAAAACAGATGTTGTACCTCTGTCTCTATCACTTGCATAATAACGTGACTCAAGTGGACATGGGTCAATTTTAGTACCCGAGGGGTCCCTCAATTTTTATATATCAATATCTCGTCAAACGAGGTGTGAAGTTTTCGATTCGAAATGGATGCATCGAGGCCAATGTATAAAAGTCGGGCATTGTAACAATAAGCCATTTTGATAATTTGGGACAAGAAAAATCTTTTCAACCGCTGGCCAGAGGAGGGTGGCATCGTGGGGAGATTTTATAAACCCGTTCTCTATCAAATATTTTATCTCAAAAACCTCGCCAGTGATTGAGCATCATGATCTTTTAAAACTTTTCTCGTGTGTTTGGTAATGCTTGTAATATCTTATTATTTCTAGTAACGTTTAAAACTCCTAATCCATGTTGAGACCGTCCTTTAAAGTTTGTGCGTGTTTGAATATCAAAACAGCGACCAGAAATTTTATTGGAAATTTATCGGGTATCTCTGTTCTTGTTTCGGCATTTTTAATTTGAAAGCTGTTCATCCTGCCTTTTGTACGAATTTTAAATTGAATGATAAGTGATAATACGAGATTTAAAGTGAGGATTTTTATTTAAATTTTTAATATGATCAATCTAGTCTCACATTTCTGAAACCAGGTGGGATTGGTGTTACAGAAAAAATAAGCATTGCTGCAGAAGTTCTTCGATCATGGCAAAAGTAATACAAGCTCCAAACCCACACTCACCAACATGACTATGAGCGCTGTTGTATAATCTTGAACATATTTTAAGCATTGGAATACAAATCCTGCTCTTGGTACAACTTGATCATTGTTGTTCACTGCTAATTCCTCTTGAGCACAGTTGGTGGTTAGCTAAAATTTGCTTGAGAACTTCAAGTGTGTTGTTACAGCTAATGCCAATGTCTTAGAGCATTAAACTCTGCTTTTCTCTTGTACTGAGGTCTTTTTCGATCTTTTTTTATATATTTTTCTCTCGTGGCTCCATTTTGCTCGGAAATAGGTCAGTGTTGATCAGAAAATTCAGAGAAAAACTTAATTTTAAAATTGGGTAATTTTAAGCAAGTTCGAGTAAAGATTTTAAAGAAAACCCCTATCGAGATGAAATACGGTTAAATCGATGAAACTAATCACTGTTCATTTAATCGACAAGTGTCGGTGTATAACCAGTGTCGGTGTAATGACATCTGGTTCATCAAAGTTCAAAAAGTATCAAGTGACAGTGTACATGGTTCATCAGTGTTGGGTCATCAGTGTGGTTGCGACAGCTTTGTAAGTTCCCAGTGACTGGCTTTTGTCACAGTGCCAGTTGTCATGGCGTGACAGTCACTAGTGTTCGTGGTACATAATGTGTTCAAATGTGTCGGTGGCAGTGTCATAAGTGTCGGTGTGACAGTGTAATAAGTGTTGGCTGCAGTGTCCAACTGTGTCGGTGTCCAAGTTGTCAATAAGTGTCGGTGGCAGTGGTATATAGAGTGTCGTTGTGCATCAGTGGTTTGGTGAACAGCTTAGGTATTCAAGTGTCCTTGTCATAATGTGTCCGGCGACAGTGTCACAAGTTGTCGGTACAGCCGGTTGGTATCAGTGTCGGTGACAGCATTGGTCATCAGTGTCGGTGACAACGTTGATATCAGTGGCCGGCGCAGTGTCATAAGTGTCGGTGGCAGTGTCATAGAGTGTCGGTGGCCTAGTGTCACAAGTGTCCGTTGTCATCATTTTCGGTGAAGCTTCGGTAATCGTGTCGTTGTCACAAGTGTCGGGCAGCGTTGGTATCAGTGTCCCGTTTCACAAGGGTCCGGTGGCAGTGTCATGTCATCAGTGTCGGTGACAGCGTGGTACAGTGACAGTGTCGGTGGTCGGTTGGTACAGTGGTAGTGATCATCAGTGTCGGTGACAGGGTTTGGTAATCAGTGGGTAGTGTCGGTGACAGGGTTGTATCAAGTGTCATCAGTGTCCGGTTACAGTGTCGTGACAGGTGGTGTCGGTGACACGGGTTGGTATCGGTTCGGACAGGGTTGGGTGTCGGTGCAGGTTGGTATCGTGTCGGTTGAACAAAAGGTTGGTGTCGGTGACAGGGTGGTAATCGGTGGCAGTGGTCATTGGTGTCGGTGGCAGTGTAATAAAGTGTCTGACAGTGTCCATAAGTGTCTGGTCGGTGAACAGCGTTGGTATCAGTGTGGTGGCAGTGTCATCAGTGTCGGTGGCAGTGTCAACAGTGTCGATGACTGCGTTGTTTAGTGTCGGGACAGTTCGTTGTCATAAGTGTCGGTGCAGTGTTGGGTACCATCAGTGTCGTTGTCAGAAGTGTCGGTGACAGTGTTGGTATCAATTGTCGTTGTCATAAGTGTCCCTCGGTGTCAGTGTCATAAAGTGTCGTTAAAAACTGAGAGGTGTGTTTGTTGGTGGTATAATGTTCCGTGTTTAGGGTCGACGTTCAAAGTGAAAATTTGTTTTATTTTGATTGTTATAGGTGACCAAAATTGTATTATTTAAAATTTCTTATTAAAATTTAAAAGATATTTTTGGTATTGTCGAATTTGCTTTCAAACTGTTTGCCGTATTGGTCGACATTCCTTTTCCGCAACGTCAAGAAAAGGGACACCTTTTCACGTTAGACTTCTGGTCATGTATAAGGGATACAAACAAATTAAGTTTCTACTTTTTAGCACTTTGGGTTTGATGACATATTTTCTTGTACACGTCCTCTCACGTTTTGTTGATATTATAAATTTGGGACACTTGTTGTTTAAAAATACTGCTACCCCTCGCAAACAAGAAAAACTCCTCTGAAACTATATCATCGCGACAAAACCCTCAAACCATTTTTGGTCACCAACATCTAGAATGGGTAACAAGAAGCTCGCAATTCCCCGGTTCGAACAATAATGTTTTCTCATGCTCCTGCTGTGAAGCCTTTAGTTTGTCATCGTCCTGCTATTTCTCCTGACCTGAGCTTTCCATTTTTTGCACTGTTTTTTTTTTTGGAGACCCTTACGGGTTGAGTTTTCAATTTTCGTGATTTGAAAGTGGATCTAAAAAAAATATGAGAGCCAATTACATCTCCTTCTGATCGAAAGGCCCTGGGTCTGTAAACCTAAAAGAAATTGAAAACTGTAATTGCTAAATGACCTCCTT
>SCLH01000069.1:309104-330472 GCA_004367855.1 Oikopleura vanhoeffeni | reverse complement strand
TGATAGCATTTGTGATAGCGGCAGTGTGATGGGGCCTGTCCGCCTCGCGAGTGTTAGGGTGGTCTGTGTTAGGATGGTCTGGTAGGAGCGTACGTACAAAACGCTTTCCTTGAATAAGAATTGAGTGAATTAAGCTTGAGGTGTGAAAATAAACTTTTATGGCATAATATATTTTTGCAGTGACGACGGCAATTTTTGCTTCTCAAGGCCCTGTTTGGCTAATATTTTATCGAGAATATGTCAAATTAGGAGCAGAGATACCCTTAATTTTAAAGTGGCTAACCTGAAGGCAGGTGTTCAAGCTTTAATCAAAAATATTTTTGCACCTCAAGCTAAACTCCCCAATTTTTACCCGAGAATAACTCGAGGAAGATTACTGCGCATCCCCAAAACGATTATATTGTATAAAATGGAAAGTTTTGACCTTTTCGATTGAATTTAAGCGTCTTTTTGGTTTTAGTAGGGATAGATATATAATTATTTTTGGATAGTTGATTAATTTGTCCGAGTAAAAGATAAGATCGAATGAAAAAATGTTTGGGAGAGGCTGCTACTGATAACGCGACGCATTGTCTAGATACGTCGCTCCTCTAACTCTCCTGATATTTGAACCGTTATCACAAAACCTTTCTCTCTCTCTGACCATGTCTATTCTCATCACAAAATCAGTCTTGTATAAGGCCAAATGTTCTTTTCATAAAATATAATTTCATAATACAGCAATTATAGGACATAAAATACAATATTTGAGTTATTTGGCGTCGAATCAGATCCACAGTTGATAACACTTACAGTCACTTCCGCCGAAAAAGACGTTCAAAAATCTTTTCCCTGACTTTTGAATTATCGACTTTATTTGTTTTTGTATAATTAACGTATTTATAATACCTAGAAAAAACGTTTATTTAACCCGTGTGAGCACAAAGCCTATATAAACGCTCAAGAATATTATAAATCATCAAAAAGGAGCAAAAAACATCATAGAATTTAGAGTTGCCGTATTGGGAACCATTTTTGGGAAGGGCTAAAATTCAGGAAAAATCAAAATAGCCATTTTGTAGGAAATTTTACGGAGATTATTTTTGCCTATAGTTGCTAATACCGTTTCCACAAAGTCGATAATTGCGCATCTTTTGAGCAGACTTAATCATTGACTGAAATAATTTCGAAAAAACGGGAAGCCTTTTTTCTCATTTTAGAATCACAAAAAAATCTTATTTTTCCAAGCCTGGGTCTAGACGTCATTTTTCTGGGTTATTGAGAATACATTTTAAGCTAAGTTATTTAAAAAAACTGCCTCTCAGACCCGAAGTTTTATAATAAAAAAAGCAAATTTAACAAAAAAATATGTTAAAACCCGTTTTTGGTCCTTTTAAGGCATTTTTCGAAAAAATTAATAGCAGATTTTTTCTTTCTTGTTAACATATTTTTCGACCCAGAGGGTCATTTGGATGTTTTAGAGACCTTCAAAATCGGTCCTGATCGACTGCGGCCACTCTGATAGAATTATCTCGTCACATCGCATTATACAAAATTTTGTGGCGATTTGAAAAAAATGACCATTTTTTTTGAAATTTTCTTCAAAAATTACGGGGGGGGGTGAATTTTTTGAGATTTTTTTATCATTTTTTACTTCTAAAAAAAACAAATGCGACCTATTAAATTTTAAAATAAGTCAGTTTTAGGAAAGTGTTTTGTGTATGCTTGACCCTTTTTAATACAAATTAATTGGTATACAAGAACAGATTTTTTTCGAAAGTGAAATTTCAAAATTTTCAATTCAAGTATTTCACAAATTTTTTTTTATTATTTTAAAAAGTAATTTTAGCTATTTCAAATTGTCAACAGAGTTACTTGATAAGAATATCGAACTGGTAATAATATCAGAAGATCGAGTATCTGCTTCTATAAGAAAATAATCATTTTATTGAAAATCGTGATCTTTTCATCAAAATTGTATACCTATTCAAAAATAACTTTTAATTGAACTATAGATCAAATCGGATCAAACGATGATGTTGGCTAATCCTTGTGCATCGATTTCGAAAAATAAATAATTTGTGAATACCACTGTGAGATTTTATCACGTGATATACTATACCCTGCTTTTGTCATTTAATTTTATGGAACTAAAAATAAAAATTCTGGTATTGAAAATGTCAGATGAAAAAATATAACCATCCAACTTCCTTATGCAAAACAAAATGAAATTCAAACTACTGTGGGCTTTCTGTAATCAACCTTGAAAGTGGGGCAAAACTTTTTCTTCTGGCTCACAGGGGTTAAGTTTTTTAATCATTAGTTTTCAAAACCTATCTTGTCCCTAAAGTTCTTATTTGTTTGAGTAGCATATATTCGCAAAAAGACCAAACAATTATCTGTCGCTGTTCGCTCAAAGAATTATTATAGACTTTCTTAGTTTTTTTAGCGAGGTCGATATTACAAGGATAAATGTAATTTTGGTTCAGAAAAACAATATTTTGTCAAATTTTAATTCAAAAATTAATTCCAAAAACTTGAATTTCAAAAAACTTGAATTCCAAAAACTTGGTTACTTGAATTATCCATATTAAATATTTGTTTTAATAATTTTACTGTAGTCAATTTGATGACCTCAAAGATTTTTTTAAGATAACATACATAAGGAACTTCGATTATAGACGTCAGAGTCAGAAGCAAGGAAATTATAAAGAAAAAGACTCCAACTCCATATAAAACATAACGATATCTGATGTTGCAAAAAACAATAACCAAACAACCAATAGCGCCACAGATTCCAGCCAAAACCATTTGTAACAAAAAAGTCGTCTCCTGAAATAATAAATTCTTTACTCAAACATCAATCAATTGTTAACAATATTTCAAATAACTGGATAGTTCAATAAAAATTCAACTTATATCCTTTTTGCAACCAAAGTGAATGAGGATAGTCTCTATACCGCGTGTTCGAATCCCGTTTGTGGTGTCTAATTGATAGGAGAGGTTTGATTAGTTTATATAACGCTTCAATCAAATTTGGCGCTTCAATTATCAAGCACTCTTGCGTTTTTTTATACTCGAGACAGTCACTAAAACGTTCGAACGTGCTTTAGATATTTTCCTTATTTGAAAGATTAAGTTCGGTCGGTAAAGGGATTTGCGCTCATGACGAGGGTATCCGAGCTGAAATATCTGCTCGGAAAACCGAGCTGGTCCGATCAAACCGATTGAATCACATTTTTGTCTGATCCGATCAGTAGTAGATATACTGTCAACACGGTCCACATTTCGGTTTGGAAGATACATCTCGTAAAATTCTTAGATAGCTCTTAATAGCAAAACTAATTCAGAAAAAACTGATGGGACAATTTTCTTCAGCACTTTTTGATTAATTCCAAACCTTTTTTTTAATAGAAAAATTTTCTTATCAAAATAAAAAAATTTTTGTCTTATCTTTTTTTCTATCTGGGAACTAAATGAGTCGTTTAAAAAAGCTAAAATGTAAACGTTGTGGACAACTAGAATATTGTTGAATGTTTTCTTTTTGAAAATGTCTAAAAAAATGCCCCTTAGAACCCCTGAAATTCCTCACAATCATTTTCTGACCTGCTGCTCAAAATCTGTCACAACGTCTAAAGTGTATGCTTTATAGGGAGTGGATAACATGTCTAAGGAAAAGTCCGCCAATTGAATACCGATAATAGCACATATTAGTCCAGCATTTGACATTGGCCTCCAAGCTGCTATATCCAACGAAATAGTTAATGTTGTCAACCCTTATTTGAAATACGAAAACTGAGATCATGCAATTGATAAAAAAACTTGATGGCAACTGAGGCTCATATTGAATTTTTGTTTAACAATTTAACTTTTTAATTTGTTGTTTAAAAAAAAAGATAGAAAATTTATCTCTTCTGAGCTGGTGCCCGAATTTTCGAAAAATATACACACAATGTCAAAAATTTTTTGATGATTTGGTCGGTAGACTACCGACGGTAGTACACTTTGTTATCACCCCAGGTCATTTTGAACCATTTGTTATGCCCCTAAGGTCTTAAAAAACCAGCGACCAGTACCCCCTTAAGGAGAGGTTCCTATGGCCATGTGAGGCTTTTTCAATCATCAAAACTTATGTGGAAATGCCAAAATCGACATTGCACAAAAATGAAAATTTAACCATTTATTCGCGCAATGTCGATTCGACATATTTCCTCGTAATATCGAATATATCCAGGGATTAAAAGAAACCTAATCAGATTTCACTCAGCTCGAGTATTCCAACTGCCAGAGACATTTTTATTTGTATTTTATATTTGTATCCTTATCTATAATCGAAAGTATGGATAAAAGCAAAATGAATGGTCTTCGGCGACCGAACCTACTTTCACATTTATCTGAAAAATATCCAATAATAGGACTGAGAATTATTCCAAATATTGCAGATATCATCCAAATCCAAGATGTCCCTTCTTCATTAAATTTAAGCATTTTTAAAACCGGAGTTGAAATTGTAGCTAAAAATAAAAATCAGTTTTACTTTGAACCTTTTTTAAAATTTAATTTGTCGAGCTGTTTTTATTTTAATAGTCAGGTGTGGCACAGTATTAATGTTTTGAAATTATTTTTCTTTGGAGGTTGGTACTGCCACTCCCAGCAAAGATTTCTCTCAGATTTAGTAATAGATTTTAAACTAATGAGACTTTCAAGTTAGCAAGTTAAGATAATTTCAAATCGATTTGTTATATTTTCAAAGCTCTATCACGGGAAAGTTCGTGACGCAATTTTTACGAATTTTCACGAATGACAATTTTATTCACATGGGAATCGACGTTCGGGCCCGGAATTTGATTTTTTCCTAGGTGGCGCTAAATCGCAAAAATGATCATTTTTTTTTAATTTTTTCACAGCATTTATGGTAATTTTTGCGATTTAGCGCCACCTAGAAAAAAGTCAAAATTCCGGGCCCGATCGTCGATTCCCACGTGAATGAAAGGATCATTCGTGAAAAATCGTAAAAATTGGGTCATGGACGAAGGCTGACAAAAAATTTGAAGATTAATTTTTGGCACTTTTCTAGAGGTTGGACAGCTTATTCCAAACATGGAAAATTTTATTTTTACTCTCAAAGATTCATCAAAGCCTTGTCTTTGCATACAAAGTATAATGAAGTTACTACTGTTCTCCGTTTATTCTTGAGGCGCAGTTTAAAAAGGTGCAGATTGCCTCGACCACCCCCTTTAAGGGAGTACACCGGGCTTGCCGAAAGAGCTTGCCTAAACCGAACTTGCCGATCAGAGCTTGCCGATCACCGAGCTTGCCGATACAGAGCTTGCCGAACACCGAGCTTGCCGAAACCGAGCTTGCCGAANGTAGGCAAGCTCGGTTTAGGCAAGTTCGGTGGTTGGCAAGCTCGGTTTCGGCAAGCTCCTTTTGCAGAGCTTGCCGACAGAAATTCGGCAAGCCCGGTGTACTCCCTTTAAGGCACAAGTAAAATTCGGGGGATCGGTGCTTTTTGACAGATTAACACTTTTTCAACTTTCTTTCTCTTGATAATATACTTTTTGCCACTGCTGAATTTTCAAATAAAATGTTTCTTTAATGAAAGTTGCCACGTTTGAGCATACTTCGCATGCTCAGATTTTGTTCAGTTCTTAAATTTTAACTTCAAAATCGTCTTTTTTAAACGCACCTCAAAAACGAGAGATTTTGGTTGAAGGTGTCACAATTGAGGTAAAATAATTTTTTTATTTTTTATTAATTAGAAACCGGAAACAACAGTACCGACCAACGAATTCAAGAAATTTTATTTTGTTTCATACAATTTCTACTTCGAAATCAGACATCTTTAAAAAATTCGAAAGAAACAAAACTTTGACAAATCGAAAAAAAATTTCATGAGATGAATGAATTAAATTTAATTCTGTGGTCGGGCGACTTAACAATTTGGCAAGTTTGAGTGAAATTCAAAATTTAATTTTTTATGACGAGGGCTTCAACCGATTTCTTCCGAAGCGTAATTTCGTTGAAAAATTTATGATTCAGAGGATGAACAAGAGGGAAAAAACAAAACGAGGACATATTTAAAAAAAAAAGGCATTCTCAAAATTTTTAGCCGCTGCTTCCAGAAAAATTAGTTTTAAATTTTTGAACAGCAAATGATCAAATTTTTCGGAATATTTCCAAATATTTTCGACCGAAAATCCCAAAAAAATGTCATATGATTTTTCAAAAAGCATATAGAGAATATGTGTTCAGCCACTCGAAAAGTTTAAGTGGGTATTTTGTAGAGTTTTTTTCGTTGATTCGATAAAAGAAGTTTAACAACAAATAATGGAAATTTTACATAGTTTTCGGAACTTTTTTCAAAATATCTCAAAATTTGACCAATTCGAAAAGATAAATTTGAAGTCAAAATTCTGTAAAAAAGTCACAATACGAAACTTCAAAAGTTACGAAAATTTACCTAGATTGTAAAAAATAACTTTGATTGTATATTGAAGGGACTTTATATTTACCCAGTAGAAGGTTTTTATCAATGACTTTTTAATATTCATATAAAGAATTGCAGAGAGAAAATTTCAGAAAATCGCCTCAACCCTTTGAAGCACAGGAAAAATGTTCCGCGGAGGCACCATAGCTTTTCAGAAGGCTATACTGTG
Source organism: Oikopleura vanhoeffeni (assembly GCA_004367855.1). Classification (NCBI taxonomy): domain Eukaryota; kingdom Metazoa; phylum Chordata; class Appendicularia; order Copelata; family Oikopleuridae; genus Oikopleura; species Oikopleura vanhoeffeni. The sequence continues at coordinate 323,834 of SCLH01000069.1, read as the reverse complement.
AGCGCTGTTCACAAAAAAGGTGATTAGTTAAATTTTCGAAAAGAAATTTCAAAATTCTTGAGAAATGTTTGAAAAAAGTTTAATCAATTCACCTGATAATACCTTATGGATAATACCTAAGGCTCAAGGTTATTGATTTTCACCTCAATAACTGCGCAGTGCCTTGTTCTTCTCAATACGTTTGTCTGATTGAGTATATAAGATATTAATCTTAAAAAGAATTAATTTCGCCCCAAAACTTCCTTTAATGTATTTTTTTTTTGAAATGGACTCAAAAAACTTTTCTAAAAACTTGCTTATTTTAACTTTCTATTTCATTTTCAAGTCGAAAATTTTTTTTATCATAAGTTAGACTTCGCCGAAAATGAAATTTCAATCAACTCGTCATAAAATTTGAATAAGCAAAAAAAAATATTTTTTACGATCTGAATCACCGATTTTTCAAAACTTTTCAAAATAAAAGTGTCTACGAACTTCTTTTGCAACAATTTTTGGATGATTCAAAACGCGCTGTGCCTCCAAAGGTTAATCTCTTGAAAGAAGTTAGATATTGACAACAAACGTTGGTTAATAATTAAGCGTTAATTTCCGTTTTGAATTCAGTCAAAAGATCCTTTAACATTGGGACTTTTAATTATCGTATTAAAAAAATTCAAACTAAAATATGACATCGTAAAATAATAAGACGAAATCATTGACCCTTGCTATCGAAACGCCCATTCGAGTTTCGGACAAATTCTGTTTTTTAACCAAAAAATAACCTTATGGTAGAAAAATTAACGTCAGGGATTTTGTAAAAAAAATCTTTTTCAAAAAAACTGTGTACAGTTGAAAAAAAATGAAACCGTCATTTTGCACAATAAATGTTTTATTTCGGTCTTAATATAACTTACATCCGCCTGTCTTTAGTCAGATTCAAATTATATTTTTTTTACATATTCAAAAGTCGGGATTACACAAGAAAGTTGAAAAATTTTCGACCAATGAGAATATCAAAGTTGTTATACTTTAATTTTTTTAATTTCAATCCCCAAAAAAATAAAAAAAAATATTTTGGATGGAAAAAATATCACGCGGCCGGACATTTATCCTTTGTTTTGATAAGACTTTTGATAATCTAGGTCGATGAAATGTTCTGCCAAGCCAAATTTAGCTTAATTTGGCCAAGCTAATTGGTTATCGACCCAGACTTTCAAAAAAGTAAATAAGGGACATTCGGGGCAGTGAAGACTAATTTAGCCAAAATTTGGCATTTTTTAGTGATTTGAAATTTTCAAAGTCCTAAAAATAAATTTCTCCATAATATTCGTTTGATTAATTTTAGTCAATCCGATTAATGATGGAAACCTCCTGAGGTGGAAATAAATTGCGTTGTTACGTGAATTGTTTCATCCAACGATTTAATCGGGTATTCATTTTTATGGAGTTTTGCGTGGACCAAAAATAGGCAATTCTCCCTCCTTATCGTTTTTTGATCGGATCCTATAGCTTGTTCAGCCAAAGCCATGAAAAATTGAAAACTCAACCAGTGAAAAATAAATCATGAAATATATTGTTCACAAAAAACCATAGGGACGATTATTGCTCAAAGAGTGACCTTCAGTTGGCACTTTGCCCACAAATGTCCAGTTTCATTGACTATTTCATTGACATATCGAAAATTTTCAGGTGGTGATGATAACGAAAATTTTGTGATTCCTGGTTTAATTTCATTTAATTTTCTTCATGATATCATTATGCCCGGAATGTGAAATGTTCTTACAATAAATTGATTTTTGGTTACCTACTATGACGTATGCAAATTCTCGTCCACCTTCCAGTGCGCTATGCATGAAAATAACATAATTTGGAATCACTTTTTTGAAAATTTGAACCAGAATTAACTTATGGATAAAAAATTTGAACTAACGTTAAGAAATTAAATAAATATCCTAAATGTGAGAGGTGAATTCAATTCATTAAAAACTGTGAACGTTTTTCTAGCAAGCTTAACTTTCGCCTTTTTCCTGTCATTATTTAATATGTTCTGTTGTATATCTCTAGTGTTTATTAAAAATGTTTGTTAAAAATAAGTGGTTTTTATATATATACCTTGATTTTAACTACGTACTTCAGTGTACACCCTACTAACTAACCGTAATACATACGTTATTATAGATGATCGTGAGTTGATAAACGTTACTATCAGAACCAATAAGAATCATCTTATAAACGCGTTTATTTTCAAAAATATGTCTTGTTCGCCATTTTCAATTAACATAAACTTATATTATATGAGATATTTATATGACCTTATCCGACTGGGGCGTTTCTCTTGATTTTCAAAGTGAGACAAAATCTAGATTTTTGAACAGAAAACCTTTTTTTTATTCCGCCGTGTAGACAGTCAAACGCAGAATAAAAAGTCGTGTTCAGTAAACAAATGGGTATCGAGTCATTTAAAAAACAGAGGATTTTTTTCTTCTTGAAATTTTTTCAGCTTAATTTATTTCAAGGTCAAATTTGTCATGTTTTCAGTTTTGTAGCTCTGAAAGGCGTCTTATTTAGATGTTTCATCCTTTTGGTTCTGTAAACCGAAGTTAAGGATTTTTCGCTAAGAGGTTTGTCGATTGAAAGCAAACCAACCACACAGTCAACCACAATGACCGGTCAAAGTGCAAGGTCAAGGTCATCAAAATCAGTCGCAAGTATTATCAAAATGTTCCTCGAGGACAACTTTCTAATCAACGTATTTGATACGTCAAAAATGAACCATCAGTTAATTATGTACACTGAGGGTGCTAGAGAGCAAAATACATTTATATCGAAAATCCTGCCTAGTCGTAAAATTGTATTGATACGTCACAAACAAGGAAATCGAGCAATCTCATTTGTCACTACTCGAGAATCCAGCAATTTGATTGGTCACTATCTATTTTTGTGACGTGTCCATACAATTTTACGACAAGGCAGGATTTGGGATATATTCCATTGCTAACGGTCTCACTTATTTTGATGACCTTTAACTCGGCCTTTAATTCAAGCCCGAACTCAAAAACCTCTAACAAAAATTTTTTAACTCCTGTTTACAGAAAAACACCAATGAAAGCTGTTAATTAGACGCCTTTTAGAGCTACAAAATTAAAGGCGTGAAAATTTGACCTTGAAATATTTTTTTTCAGAAAATTTCCAAAACGAAAAAAACCTACGCTTTAAAAATGACCAGAAAAAATTCTCTACAAGATTAGTCGAAGAAAATGGTACCCATTTTTAACTTTTGAAATTATTAATATTAAATCGTCCCTTTGCCGCTCTCAGGTGAGAAACCCTATGTAAGCAGAGCTGCGAGACCACTTCCAATTCTTTTTTTTGGTAAATTTAGTTTACTCTCTTACTTTGAGGACACTTCCTTATAAAAAATTTAAATTGGCCCACCAATCAGGCCATCTTATTTTCTTATTCTTTTTATGAAGTGAAAAAATCATGGGTTTTGAGTCAAAAGTAACTTTAACTTTATTTGATTTTCTCTGATTTTTCACACCATAAGAAATGAAAGTTTCATCTATTTGGCGGCTTTTTCTCTTATTTAATTTTATCTTTAATAGTATAATATTATTAATATTTTATTGTATATTTCTAAATATCAAGCGCGATCATTGGTCAATCTTTGCCATATTTTTTCAAGATGACTCATTATTTCATAAAAATACCTTCCACCAAAGGACACCGACTGTGTTGCAGCCTTTTTCGTACTTAAAAATAATGAACCCTCTAAAAAATAACTAAAGTCAATTAAATTTCCTCAATTTTTTATGATCACTCATTTCAGTAACTAGTGTGACAAAAAATCACACTTTATTGTGTTTTAATGATTAATACAAATAATTTTTGGCTGAACTTTCGCCTTTTTCCTGCGTTTTTAATTTTCATTCTGCAATATGTAACATATTATATGTTCTGACAGAATAGTTCTGTTCGATATCTTTTGTGCTGAAATTTTCGTTACTAAAGTTAACTCGATATTTATAAACGCTTATTTTTAAGCGCAATTAAGAAAACATCCGAAATCAATCACCCGTGAAATTATAAAAGCAAGTTACGAATTACGAGCCGTATTATGGTGCAAGCAAAAACGATGTAGGCAGTAAAACGCCAATTTTTTTTCATTTTGATGAAAAGTTTGAAAGTTTTGAATTAATGAGCCAGCATTTGTTTTAAGTGTAAAATTTTACCTTAAAACGTGACTGCAGCAAAATGTTACGTCAAACCTGCTAGAATATAATCAAACAATATAAAGTAAAAGTTTCTTTTTGCAAAATTACGGATAAATAATAATTATGGCAGATTTCTCAATGAAGCGTTTTATAAAATAAACGGGTTAATAATATTTTTGATCAAAAGTTAAAATGAAAAGTGAAATTTATTAATTGGTCAGCACAGAAGTGGCCCATATATCATGAGCTAATGAGAATAAAATCGTTTTCGACGTCTGCACAGATATTTCATTTGTTTATGTACCTTCGTGTGGTCAGATTATAGAATATGTTCTTGAAACTAACGTAATTAGCATTTTTTTGTTACTGTTATGTACAGGGATAGATTATATCACGACGTCGTCCGGTAGGTGGTATGTAAGAGCAAAGCAACTTTGTTGAGTTTTAACTCGAAATACTTTTTCGGAAATTTTTATTGATAATTTTATATTGGAAATTGAATAATCAAATCCTTAGTCGATATTATATTTAAGATATTGCACATTTGTCTGCCTGATTAAGCGCTGGAATTAAAATATCTTAAATTTTCGAAATATTTTTAAATCTGTAAAATACACATTATCGGACGTTCTTAAATTTAGCTGATGATCCGAAAGTGCGCAATGATACGATTCGTTTAGCAACGTCCAGTTTTTGTCATTTATTATCAGTTATAAAAAATAAGCGTGCAGCACGCTGCGTGCTGTATTGAATTTAGTTGAAATATTAGCATCATATCGAACTGTGTTTTTCTAGAGGTTGATTTATGTTTCCCGCTGTGTTGTCTATTAAAGTGTTAAAACTATTTTACTTAGGAGAGCACCGATTAAAGAGAAGCCAGCTGTGACGATAAATACGACACTTGTTGATCCATAAGCCGCTTATTTAAATTCTTAATATTTTAACTTTAAACTTTCCTTTTTTTGTTAATTTCACTTTATTAGCTATCACAAAGTCTGTACTTGATGAGACGATTCATTAATTGCGAGAATTTGTCAGAAAAATAAAAATCTCTATGTAAAAGACTTCTAAAGTTAAGCCAATATCCCTTTCACACTTTTTGATTAATCTGAGATATGCGGGCTGAGGGAGCCAATTCTAACACTCTTAAGAGCCCTCCTAGCCACTCATGAGGCCGCTTTTCAGCCTGCACATCTCAGATTAACCAAAAGGTGTTAAAGGGATATATTTAGGCCTCCCGAGCAAAAAATCAGCTACCCGATAAAAAGGTGCTATGAGTCTGAAAACTGTCCTAGATCTGAAGTTTTCAAACTCATAGGACCTTTTAATCGGGTGCTCATTTTTTGCTCGGGAGGCCTAGATATATTGGCTCGTGGGCCTTGGCGGAACTTTTTTTATATGCTCACAAGAATAAAAAATTTACTAGAATGTACATTTTGGTTGTGTGATGATTTTAATGAACCTGCAGATTTCGAAATTTCTATCAAAATTTTTGTAATACCTCTGGAAAGTCAAAAGTCAAATCTTGGATTTGGACTTCATATCAAGCTCAAGAGCGCCACCCTTGAACAAATGTCAATAACGACATATAAAGCTCGATTATTTATTTAATTCAATTCTGTGTATAATGATGGTAAATATTTAGTTTCCAAGGCAGTTTTCCTCAGTAAGCCTCATTTATATTTGCTCTTTATTTTTATAGTATTAAGAACTTAGCTATAATCGGGCCAAGAATCAGTCCCATAAAAAACTGTCCAGTATATTTTTGCGCTACCAAAATCGCACAATCCAATCCAAGCTGGCGAACAGTCCCAGGAGCACTTTGCGTCACAAAAGCGTTCGAATCATGATATCGATTAAGGAGAATAAATGGAACAAGTTCATTAACACAAAATGCAATGCCAAATAACCAAAATGTTGAAAAAACTACTATGTAATCTGAAAAAGAGTACAAAATTTGTGTGACGAAATCCCGGCGCTAAAGAGCAAAAACATGATATTTTTCATTCTGAAGACTGGGAGAGATAATCCCTCAATAAATGTTCTCTTGATTTTCTTCAAAATTATGCTTATTTGATGCAAAATTTTCTGATCGTAAAATTTGTATCCGAATTTGGAATATTTGAATTCACTAGTGAAAAATGAATTTTTAAATGTTGCGTTATTTTTACCTCGTCGAAAAAGATGAAAATTGTAGAGTGTTCCATTCTGGGTGCAACAGTGTTGCCTTCAAAAATTCAAGCGTTGATGATCGATCAATTATCGAGTTAAATAACATGTAACTTCAGTTACTTGGTAAATATAGTTTTATAAATCGATCATGAAAAGTTGAACTTCTAGAAACTTTTTTTGCTCAAGATTTAAAATGTACAGCGTACATTTTCTGCTAGCGTTGAAAGGTTAAGTTCTTGTGAGCATATAAAAAAAAGTTTCGCCAAGGCACCAAAGCCACAATTGTGGCTCTACTTTGAACGTTGTTTACGGAAAGCTTGAGGCAGTTGGAATTTCAATTTGTTCTGCATAAGGAAGTTGAAGGTGATATTTTTGTATCCGATATTTCATATTCTAGAATTTTAATTTTTTGTAATAGAAAATATAGTGAGAAAAGCAAGGTATACCATATCACGTAATACACGGTCACAGTTGTCTTCATAAGTTGCATTTTTTTGGAAACGATGCACAAGTATCTGGCCTACATCACCATCTTGTCCGATTTGATTTTTGTCTCATAATCAAAAGTAATTTATAAATAAGTCAGAAATTTTGATGGAAAAATCATGATTTTTGATAAAAAATGTTAATTTTTCCCTATAAAGCAAATAATTAGACTTTTTGTATTATTTCCAAGTAAATATGGCAATGAAGTACAACTCTGGACATTTTTTTGATTGCTTAAATTCACTTTTATAATTATTTAATTCTTTCATGGGATACTTGAAGTTGAAAATTTAGAAATTTCACTTCCAAAAAAAAATAACTGCTCCTAAATACCAGTAAATTTTTATTTCAACTGTTATGCATGCACAAAACACTTTCCTAAAAACTGGCTAATCTTTAATTTGTTTCTTATGTCTAGTTCCAAAATAATTTCTCCGGAAGTGAAACATAGGCGAAAAATCCTAATAAATCAACTCCCTATGATACCGGAACCAAACATTTGAAAATAAATTCAATTATTTTTTTGAAACCAAATCAAAATTTTCTATAATGTGTTTGAAAGAAAAGATTCTACGTTCCCGATTTTTGCCTTTTTTGGATTATTTGAGGTATGCTTGAGCCACAATGGTGGCTCTATGCTCACAAGAGTTAAGGATCTGATTGACCATACGCATGCTGACTGGCTCAAGTATTGATCTAGAATTCAAAGGCTTTAAAAATAGAATCGGATCCCGATCTTATGGAATTTTGCCGACCCGTGGGCTCCAGATAGATTAATATCATCACGATATTATCAAAAACGATCAAATCAGCATAGCTTAACATGTGTAGTGTTTTTTATTGTTAAAGAATCTCGAATTTTTCTATATTATTTTGATATTTTCTTAGAGAATTTTGGGCTAGTAAGTACCCTTATTTGAAAAAATCACAAGAATGACAGAAGTCACCATTGTGAGAACAAACGAACTTGTATAAATAATGCGAAGTCCAACGCATCTTAGCAAATCTAGGATAAGCTTTTAATCGTGAAAAAATAAATGGTCAAAAATTGTATTTTAGATTTATTTAGAAGCCCTTATCAAATTTTTCCATAATTATTCCGCAAACCGCCATGATAATCAGAAGTTCGAGAAATCCAAAGGTACCATATTTAATTCCAGTTTGGTAATTTTGGTAAAGAGTAGAGTTTTCTGAAGCACTCGCATCACCTTGTAAACTGACGCTCCCTACAAAATCGGTGAAATAAACGTGAACAATTGTGTCAATAAATTCATGAATGAAAACACATAAAGTGAGAATAATCAACTCTTTTGGCATCTTTTGCTTGGTTCACATTCAATTCAGTACCAATTTTCGATCGAAAGTTTGCTCTAAAAGACCGAAAATGCAGCTCATTGGCCGAAGCTTTGAACCAAGGGTCGGACAAGATAACTCAAAACAATATCGTTTCGGATCCTCTTGGCTATAAAATTTCGACTAAACTAGACCATATGGATAAACGGATCTCAGAGTACAAATCTTAAATATTTGAATGATACAAACAACGCACGATATTAGCACCCAATCAAAACCCTTGATTGCGGAATAGGCCGATTTCATTGGTCATATTAAGAAAGGATCAACCAATCAAATGCTCAGATTTCGCATTTTTTAAATATTTGGGATTTGTACTCTGAGGGCGGGTGATCCATATATATGATATGATGGTCCATATAATATGGACCATCAAATCATATGGATCACCCGACCATATAGACCATATTATTTTAATAACTTTTTGGTAATCTAGGATGTGCATGCTGAAAAGCGGTCTCATGAGTGGCTAAGGGGGTCTTTGGAGTGTTAGTATTGGCTCCCTCAGTCCGCACAACATAGATTAACAAAAAGTCGTTAAAGGGATATTGGATCGAAAGTGGATAAAAAATTAACTTCACCCAACTGGATCGGAGCAAAAGGGGAACAATTTAAACTTAACCGTATTCTATTGGATACACCGATATGATCTGGTCTAATAATTCTGATCCGAGCTGGTGTGTATGTGCTGTCTCCTGCTTTAAACCAGGGGTTAACACATCTGATAATTTTTTTGGATCGGATCGGGATCGGATTCGTAAGCTTGCAAAAAATTGGATCGGATCAGTCGGCTTTCAAAAAAATAGGATCAGATCGGTAGGCTCGCAACAAACCGATCCAATTGTGCCGACCAGGAATGGGCGTCCGAGCTAAAACATCTGCTCGGAAAACACCGAGCAGGTCCGAGCAAACCGATCAGATTGCGATCCGATCAAACCGACCCCTGGCAAATTTGAGTTTCAATTTTTCAAATGACACAAAAATTATTTTTTTGTTCATTAATGAAAAAACGCGTGAGCATTCGAAATGGTGTTATAATTCAAAATTTGATAAGAAGGTTAACAATAGGTTCAGATGAAGCAAAATACTCAAATATGTAGACTTCAGTAATCCATCAAAAAACTCAAATTAACAGTCGAAAAGTGGATTGTAAAATTTAAATGTGACGTCATTCATAATATGTAAAAAAAACATTAAATAGCTTGGGTGTCTCGGCTTCATGGGTATTGAAATTAATTAAGCATAAAATCGTGATATTGCGTAGGTTTTCTAAGCAATATTGGCGAACTTGGCCATACTAGGTCGCAAATATATGGCCCATATAATATGGGCTTCCCCTGAACATCCCAAAAACATACTATTGTTTTCACGAGAAATTATACTAATGATATTTACCAATTCCTTGAATAAAAATGTAATGTTATCGATTGGTCTCAATTGCTTGAGGATGGCAACCTCTGACAGTAGTGACCTTCTTGTAGGTATAGTTTCTCTGGTTGATTCAGGACTGGGGCATGAAGGACGATTATTCATTGCAGATTCAGGAACTGAATTCCTCCAAGATTGAGTTTTGGGCTCCTGAATTAAACAATAAATGAATTTTTAGGATTTTTAATTGATCAACATAATTATTCTTAAGATAATACGACAATTTGAAATACGAAATTTGAAAGTTAAAAATGGGTACCGATTTTATTGGTTCATCTCGTGAAAGATTTAAAGGGGGTTGTGGGTGTGAAAAATGCATCAGTAGAACAAAATAGTTTATATATTTTCTAGAATCCGTTAATAACAATAATTAATTCTTAAAAGTGATGAAATAATACGTGGGTTGTATGATTGGTTCAGCGAGGGCGCCTGAGAACGGGTTCGGAGAGCGTGGGCGTTGGGTTCTCCTCTCTGCCATGCTCGGAACTTTACCATGCGCATAAAAAATATTAAAAATGAATCCGTTTCTACGCTTAAAACCAAAAGAGAATGAGTTTTTCAACGAGCTTGGTGTTTTATATTCGAAAATTATCATACGTTTCATAAATGATCTATTTTATTAAATTGAAACAAAATTGACCGATATTAAACAGGTTTTCTAAATTTTTATTCTTATCCCCTAAAGACCGAAAGAGATATTTTAAACCTGACGACTAATTTACTATTCAAAGACGTAGTACTTCCACGAAACATCTTTGTTTGATTCAATTTAAAGCAAAATTGACCGAGAATTAACAACTTTTGTGAATTGAGAACATATTTTTACCGGTTTTTCAGTAGGGCACTGGTGAGCCACCCTTCACCAGAATTAAAAAATTACTTGCAGTTGATAAAGAAGGTTTCAGTCTCCAGTATTTGTATTTTCATTTGTTTTTATCTGCCCGTTATCGACCCTTCCAGTCAATCTGGAGGAGAAGGCTATTTCCCCAGCAATTCCAACATTCTACACCCAAAACCCCCTTAATTTCAGCAATTAAAATTTTTCTACAGATTGATTAATAAGTATATTGACCTGTAATATCAGAAGTTCAATTATTTGATTTGTAGGGTAAATTAAACATTTTTATGAAAATCGTGACTTTTTCATCGAGATTTTGAACCTGTTTAGAAATAATTTTTGATCGATCATATATAGATCAAATCGGACCAAACAATGACGTTGTGTTGTGTTTGGTGTTCGTGGCGTTGCGGTATTAATGCGATAAGAATAAAAACGTTTTTTATTCTGGTTCTATATTTATTGTTGAAAGTAGAATGAGCAATGAGCACACATTTGGTTCTTTATATACCCACAGGTGAGAAACCAAAACGTTTCCGGTTTGGGACTCAACTGTGGGGATAGAACAATTATGACTCATCCAATGAGTCATAAGTTATCTCATAACTGCTCGAGGCGGATGTAAATGTTTACGAGGTATTATTATGACTCATCGTAGAATGAATGAGTCATAGTTCTACAACACTATTCGCCTACGTCTCTCTTAAGGTGGGAAAATATAATTTTTATAAGTCAGCGATGGTTAAAAGTCAGTAAATTGGAAGTTTGGAAATACGGTTTCTAAAATTCGAGCTACAAATGATTTTTTTACAAATTGTAATTATTAAATAATGATGACATATGGCAGTCAGATGAGCTCCAGACGGTGTCACTAGAAGATTCCGACCAGTACACGGACTCCGGCCACTCTTCAGGTTCATACTTCTCGCTGTCCGAAGTTATGGAACTATCGCTAGTCTCATTGTCGGACCACGAGACGTCGGACCATGGAATGTCCGAGAATTTTTCTTCGAAATCTTCTGACTGTTCAGCGTCATCTAAGTCGTACTGAGCGTTGTTGCTATCGGTTTCACTATCTTAGCAAATAATTTAATGCTTCGAATTGAGTGGTTATGCCACTGCCGTAGTTAAACCATGACTGGTCATAAAATAATCGTTAATATATTGCTATTTGCGTTTATGATTTATATATAAAAAAATATTAAATGATTAATGCAAGAAAAAATTGCCAATTGTTTAATCAGAAAAAAAATATCATTTTGAAAGAAAAATGAAAATAATAATTGAATTCAAAAACAACTCCAATCATCCCACTTCAGGCACCAGTGTTGTGTTGGTGTTCGTGGCGTTGCGGTATGAATGCGATAAGAATAAAAACGTGTTGTATTCTGGTTATGTATTTATTGTTAAAAGTAGAATGAGCCATGAGCACACATTTGGTTTTTTATATACGCACAGGTGAGAAACCAAAAAGTTTCCGGTTTGGGACTCAACTGTGGGGATAGAACAATTATGACTCATCGAATGAGTCATAACTGCTCGAGGCGGATGTAAATGTTAACGACGTATAATTATGACTCATGGTAGAATGAATGAGTCATAGTTCTACAACAGTTGGCCAATCTTGGTGCATTGCTTCCGAAATGAAAATAATTTGTGAACACTACTTTAAAATTGTATCACGTGATCTGCTATAATTGTTCCTTGCTTTCGTCACTTAATTTCCTAGAACTAAAAGTCAAAATTCTGAAATTGAAAATGTCGGATGAAAAAAAATAATCTTTCAACTTCCTTATGCAAAAAATTTGAAACTCAAACTACCTTGTGCTTTCTGTTATCAATGTCGAAAGTGGAACGGTTTTTTTTTCTGTGCTCACAGGGCCCTGCGGGGGTCAAGCCGTTAAATCATTAGTTTTCTAAACCTATCTTGTCCCTCAATATTCAATTTGTCTGAGTAGCAAATGCACAAAGGCAGAACAACTATCTGTCGATGTTCGCTCATGGAATTTAATTGATTTTCTAGGTTTCTTTGAAGCAAGGTCGATATTACAAGTGAGATTGTAATTTTCGTTAAAAAAACAATATTTTTTCCAATTTTTATTCAAAAATAAATTTTAAAGTCGTTGCCTCAATGTTTTTCACACACCACGCTTTTAAATGAGGGAACGTTAATCCGCCAAAAAATAAATTTTGAATCGAAATTCAGTCCGCATTTGAAAATAAATAATCTGATTTGGTTTCTTGATAGATTAAACTGAGCACAAATATTTACTTAACTCCCGTAGTGGTCGACAATCTCTGGACCCGTAGTGTCTTTCTGTGCGCCATCGATGGCGCAGCGCTTGAATTGAGCATTAAACCGAACATTCATATTAACATATATTTTTTCAATGATAATCTTATTATTCAAAGAATTCTCTACAGTCCATAAAACAATTGTTAAAAAAAGTTTATAAAATAATCAAATGTGAATAAAGAAAATTAAAAACTCTCTCATTTTTGCCGATTCCTCAGAAACAAGTCATAATATACGACAATTTAGGGTTAATTTGAAATTTTCATATTTCAAATATAAACCGCCACCAATTTGGGTATTGCCTGCAAAAAAAATGGAATGTTTCATCACCATTCTCATGTAAAATAATATTCTTTAAAACTATGGTATTCCGCGCATGTGAAAATAATTATCAATCTCTCTTTCTTTATTTCGCCCACGCATATTAATAGTTACATTTCCGGAAGTTTGGACTTCTAAGAAATGCTCTATTTAAGCGCCGGAAAAGCCAATAAAAAAATAAAAGCTTAGAAATTCCTGACGATCTTTTAAGGGGTCTTCCACGTGATTTGCGTAATTTTTGAAAAAGGCATATTACAGTAATTGAAAAAGTACTCAAATTACGTCAAAAAAAATTCCAGGGCAACTTCAAACTTTTAAAGACATTTTCTCAATACACAAGTCCAAATAAAATCAGTACGAAATAATTCAAAAATAAGGTTTGAAATATGTCATAGTTGAATCCTTATTTCTCGAAAAAATAAGATCACGTGAACGTGTTTGGAAAAATATATTATGTTCAAAACTCGTAAATTATGTGTTTATTGGCCCAAAAAAATTTTCGGCGTAATTTGATCACTATTGTTTACTTTCACAAAACCTTATTTCCTAATTTAAAGGTCACGTGATGTTTTTGGCTTGCTTTGTTAATGAGAAAAGTCTTAAAAACTTCTAAAGAACCACTTCATTCTTTCAAAATTGATTTAAGTAATTTTTGAAAAAAAACACGTACTATTTGGCCAACCTTTTCCTTGATATAACGGTCACGTGATCATTTGGGGCTATGTGTAATGGGAAAAGTCTTCGAATTTTTTTTTTGGTCCGCCTCAAAGGCTTTTTTGATGATTTAAATTTTTTTTGCAAAACAATAAGTACAGTAATACAGTAAAAATTTTCGAAAAGAAAACGCACAAACGTCAATTATTCAAATAGTTGAATCGATCCTTTGTAATTTTCATTCACATACATGATTAAGGCCCTAAATTGCGATTAAAGCCATTGCGCCATCGATGGCGCAAAAGACACTACGGGATAATAAGAAAATAAAAAAAATAATCGGCCGAATCGAATAATTTTTAAATTTTTTCTGAGATAACTGATTATTGAATTATAATTAAATAATTTATTTTATTTCAGAATAAAAAAAAAATTGAATTCTTACCGATTATTTTGATGTTATTATCAACTAGTTTATTTGTGCTCAGTTTGAGTTATCTAGAAACTAAATCAGATAGGTCGTTTCAAATGCCGATGAATTCCGCTTCAAATTTTTTGTGGCGGATAATTTTTTGGCGGATTAACGTGCCCTCTTTTAAATCCGTGCCTGTTTTTGCCTGTAATCCGTGCCTCAAAAAACAATATAGTGCGTAGGATAAAAAAACTAGCTGGAGCGAGTGCTGCTCATTCCGGCGGCGCGGCTTACTTGAATTATCCATATCGGATAATTGTTTTATATTATTAACTTACTCAATAAATGACCTCAAAGATTTATTTAAGATAACATACAAGAAACCTTCGATTATAGACGTCAGAGTCAGAAGCAAAGGAAATTATAAAAAGAATAACTCCAACTCCATATAAAACATAAAGATATTTGATCCAAAAAGCCATAACCAAACAACCAATAGCGCCACAGATTCCAGCCAAACCATTTGTAACAAAAAGTCGTCTCCTGAAATAATAAATTCTTCATGAAACATCATTCA
>SCLH01000069.1:296566-309083 GCA_004367855.1 Oikopleura vanhoeffeni | reverse complement strand
CAGGAAAAAAAAAAAAGAAGAAAAAAGAAAAATTAAAAAACTGGGGAGCAAAAAAAACAAATTTAATTTTTTAAACCTTTAACTTACTCCGTAGTTGTCGAACAAAATCGCCTCTGGACCCCGTAGTGTCTTTGCGCCATCGATGGCGCAGCGCTTGAATTGAGCATTATAACCGAACATTCATATTAACATATATTTTTTCAATGATAATCTTATTATTCAAAGAATTCTCTACAGTCCTATAAAAACAATTGTTTTAAAAAAGTTTATAAAAAGTTATCAAATGTGAATAAGAAAATTAAAAACTCTCTCATTTTGCCGATTCCTCAGAAACAAGTGCATAAATAACACGAATTTAGGGTAATTTGAAATTTTCATATTTCAAATATTAAACCGCCACCAATTTGGGTATTGCATCTGCAAAAAAAATGGAATGTTTTCATCACCATTCTCATGTAAAAATAATATCTTTAAAACTATGGATATCTCGCGCATGAAAATAATTTATCAATCTCTCTTCTTTATTTCGCCTACGCAATTATTATGTTATCAGTTTTCCGGAAGTTTGGACTTCTAGAAATGCTCTATTTAAGCCGGAACCAATTTAAAATGCAATAAAAGTCCTTAGAAATTCCTGACGATCTTTTAAGGGGTCTTCCACGTGATTTGCGTAATTTTGAAAAAAGGCATATTACAGTAATTGAAAAAGTACTCAAATTACGTCAAAAAAATTCCAGGGTCAACTTCAAACGTTTTAAAGACATTTTCTCATTAACATCAAGTCCAAATAAAATCACGTGACGAAATAATTCAAAAATGAAGGTTTGAAAATATGTCATAGTTGAATCCTATTTCTCGAAAAAATAAGATCACGTGACGTGTTTGGAAAATATTATTATGTTCAAAACTCGTAAATTATGTGTTTATTGGCCCAAAAAAATTTTCGGCGTAATTTGATCACTATTTGTTTACTTTCACCAAAACCTATTTCCTAATTTAAAGGTCACGTGATGTTTTTGGTCTTTGGTGTAATGGAGAAAAAGTCTTAAAAACTTCTAAAGAGACCACTTCACTTCTTTCAAAATTGGATTTAAGTAATTTTTGAAAAAAAACAGTACTATTTGGCCAACCTTTTTTCCTTGAATAACGGTCACGTGATCACTTTGGGGCTATGGTGTAATGGGAAAAGTCATTCGAATTTTTTTTTTTGGTCGCGCTCAAAGGCTTTTTTGATGATTTAAATTTTTTTTGCAAACAAATAATACAGTAATACAGTAAAAATTTTCGAAAAGAAAACGCACCACGTCAATTATTCAAATAGTTGATCGATCACTTTGTAAATTTTCATTCATACATGATTAAGGGTCCTAAATTGCGATTAAAAGCCATTGCGCCATCGATGGCGCAAAAGACACTACGGGATAATAAGAAAATAAAAAAAATAATTCGGCCGAATCGAATATTTTTTAAATTTTTTCTGAGATAACTGAAATTATTGAATTATAATTAAATAATTTATTTTATTTCAGAATAAAAAAAAAATGCCATTGAATTCTTACCGATTATTTTTGATGTTATTATCAACTAGTTATTTGTGCTCAGTTTGAGTTATCTAGAAACTAAATCAGATAAGTCGTTTTCAAATGCCGAATGAATTCCGATTCAAATTTTTTTGTGGCGGATAATTTTTTGGCGGATTAACGTGCCCTCTTTTTAAATCCGTGCCTGTTATTGGCCTGTAATCCGTGCCTCATAAATGAACAATATAGTGCGTAGGATAAAAAACTAGCTGGAGCGAGTGCTGCTCATTCCGGCGGCGCGGCGTTACTTGAATTATCCATATCGGATAATTGTTTTAATTATTTAACTTTACTCAATTAAATGACCTCAAAGATTTATTTAAGATAACATACATAAGGAACTTCGATTATAGACGTCAGAGTCAGAAGCAAGGAAATTATAAAAAGAATAACTCCAACTCCATATAAAACATAAAGATATTTGATGTTGCAAAAAGCCATAACCAAACAACCAATAGCGCCACAGATTCCAGCCAAAACCATTTGTAACAAAAAAGTCGTCTCCTGAAATAATAAATTCTTCACTGAAACATCATTCAATTGTTAACAATATTTCAAATAAGCGGATAATTCAATTAAAAATCAACATATATTCTCTTTGCAACCAAAGTGAATCTTCAAAATAAGGATAGTCTCTAAAGCACGTGTTCGAATCCCCTTCGTGTTGTCTTATTGATAGGAGAGGTTCGATGAGCTTATTTTACGCACCAATCAACTTTGGCGCTCCCACTATCAAGCAGCCTTAAATATTATTATACCCAAGACAGTCACTAAGACACCACTTGCGAGATTCCAACCAGCGCTATAGAGATTTTCCTCAGTTGAAAGATTGAGTTTGGTTGGAAAAGGGATATCCACTCTCGACGAGGCATCCGAGCTAAAATATGGTCCGATCAAACCGAGCTGGTCCGATCAAACCGATCCAATCAGTAATTGATGTCAGGCTTGTAAAGGGATGCATCCCCAACCAGATTTTCTATCCCCATCCTCATTTTACCCTATCTTCTGCTTAAACCTACGCAAAAAGGATTGGAAAATTGTTGCCGTTCCGCCGGTTGCGTAATATATATAACGCAACCAGCGGATCGACTTCCGGTCCCTCCGCCTGATTAATCGTCAGTTGTCAGTCAGACCTGTTATTTCCTGCGCCTGTCTTATACACATAAAAAGCAGGCGCAGGAAGCACAGGTATCCTGTTTATCATACATAAAATTTTTGGTCAGATTTTTTTTCACTATGAGTTATCTGGGAACTTAATGAGTCGTTTAGAAAAGCTGAAATGTAAACGTTGTAGACACCAAGGATATTGTTAAACGGGTTCTTATTATAATTTTCAAAAAAGTTTTTCGTTCAAAAAGTATGGAGTGCCGTTTTAATTTTTCTCAATTATTTTCTGACCTGCTGATCAAAATCTGTCACAACGTCTAAAGTGTATGCTTTATAAGGAGTGGATAACATGTCTAAAGAAAAGTCCGCCAATTGAATACCAATAATAGCGCATATCAATCCAGCATTTGACATCGGCCTCCAAGCTGCTATATCCAACGAAACAGTCAATGTTGTCAAACCTTATTCAAAATACGAAAATTGAGATCAAGAAATTTATATTAAAATTTTATTCATCATTTTTGACGTTGGAAAAGTTCCAAAAATACAATTTAAAAAAAGATATTGTACCTGAATTTTGACACGTTTTATCAAAATCTCCCGTTTTTTAAGCTTGGTTTAAAAAGGCGATTTATAAAGTTGACATTATCGATCTAAAAAAAAACAGATTAATCAAAGAAAGCTCAAAAGTGGCATCATACATTTTACGAAGATTTGATTTGAAAATTCTGAAATGGCAAAAACTTTGGGGGTGCTTTAAGTGACCAAAATTTGTTCGCCGTGCTTGACCCCAATTCACACCTGTCATTATTTTCTAAGCTATTTTGATAGTGGAAATTTTATTTTGGTCACTTAAAGCGCACGCTTTAAGTGGCCTTTATTTTCTCAACTGTCAAGCCTCAATAAATTGGTCAGTCACAGCTTTAAGTGACCAAAATTGTGGTCCATTTTTTTGGTCACTCGGTTATTTATAATTTTGATTTTGATTTGAACTTTTTTGCAAACTCTAGTTATGACGCATCACTAATAGTTTATAGGCAGGACCTATCATATTGAGAGGTTTGTGGCAGGTTTAAACGATTTTGATTGGAAGCTCTAAGGGTACCAATCAAGCTTTAACTCTAGAGAATTTTTGATTTACCAAATTATTTGGATTTTGGTTTATGTGATGAAAATTTTTAACTTTTTAAAAATGATGCGTCATAACTGGAGTTCGCCAAAAGTTCAAATCGAAAACAAAGTTATAAATTACCGAGTGACCAAAAAATTGGGCACTTTAAGCGCGCGCTTTAAGTGCCAACTTTTTGGGCACTTGAAGGTCACTCAAAACTTTATCATCATAAGGAAAAATTGAAAAACATGCAAATCTGTCAAAATGCACCGGCCTTCTTAATGCCAATATGATAAAATGATATAACTACAGATTAAAATCTAGTTTTTTGTCATGCTCAAAATGCTGAGAACCTTTGTTACAAAATTAATTAAAATTGTGTCCAAAAATCACCTAGAAATTATATGAAAATGTCGAAATCGACATTGCACATAAATGAAAATTTTTACATTTATTCGCGCAATTTCGAGTCAACATATCTCCTCGTGAGATTTAATATAACCAGGGATTTATAAAACTTTATAAGATTTCACTAAGTTCGAGTATTCCAACTACCAAAAAATTTGCTCTTCGTTTTTTATATCCTTATCTATTATCAAAATTATGGATAAAAGCAAAATAAATGGTCTTCGGCGACCGAACCTACTTTCACATTTATCTGATAAGTGGCCAATAATAGGACTGAGAATTATTCCAAATATTGCCGAAATCATCCAAATCCAAGATGTCCCTTCTTCATTAAACTTTAGCATTTTCAAAACTGGAGTTGATATTGTAGCTGAAAATAAATATCAGTTTAAGTATGATTTTTTCTTAAAATTTAATTTGTCGAGCTCGTTTTTAAACTTATTTTAACAGTCTTGTATGGCACAGTATTAATGTTTTGAACATTCCTGCATTGGAAGTTGGTACTTCCATTTCCAGCAGAGCACTTTCAAGTTAGCTAGTTTAGATAATTTTAAAATTGACTTGTTATATTTTCAAAGCTCTAGGAAAAGTGGTTTGTTTAGCTCTTGACGATTTCTTAACAGTTTACAAAAATGAGAAAGTTGTGCGCAAAAGTATAATACGGCACAACTAAAATTCGGGGGGGGGGGCGGTGCTTTTTGACAGATTCACACTTTTTTCAATTTTTTCTCTTGATGATAAACTTAAATCGCATTTGTCAAAATTGAGGTTTATTTTCATTACTTAGAAATCGGAAAAACAGTCCCGACCGCCGAATTTAATTAATTTAAGTTGGTGTCATACGATTTCTACGTCAAAATCTTAAATTTTAAATTTCCAAAAAAATTTGAGATAAAAATGAAATTTTGGCACATCGAAAATTTTCAGAAAAATCGCTTTAAGGGGGTAAGGTACCAGTTCGGTTTCAGGATTTTCTGAAAAATTTGGACCTAACTTAATTCGGGTAAAAAAATGACAATAAAATATTATTTCCATTTTTAAAGTCAAGTTCGGCCAGGCGGCGCCTTCAAAGTCCGTCAAACTAAAATACATCTCCCCCCGAGTTTTCATTGGATTGGAAAATTTTTAATTGCAACATGATCTTAAGAAAAGTTCTTAAATCTTGACAAGGAAAATTTTTAAATTTAATTCTGGTTCGTGAATAATTTTTTATCTTCCAAAATAAAAAAAATTCAAATTTTAAAAACGCCAAATTAAGAATCAAGCCTGATCATCTCCATTAATATCAAAAAAAATTGAAATTTCGATGTTTCTGGTTACCAAGAAAAAGTGGTTTTGAGTTTTGAGCTTATCTTAAATAAAAGTAAGTTTAACTTAAGCGATATTATTTCGAATCTTCTTTATATGCTGGAACAGATACAATATCTGGATTTTGGGACTGATTTGAAATTCGGTTAAAATTTGCTAGTTTTTTTCTTGATTCTATTCTCATTATAATTTTCATCAAAATTGATCGAAAAATCTTCAGATTCCGCATTTCAGTCAAAATTCTAGTTCGGAATTATTCAAATTTTCGAAAAAATTTTCATGTTCGGCATATTCAAATTTTCCAAAAAATTTTCACGTTCAGAATTATTTAAATTTCATCAGAATTGTCAATTCAATGCGTGTGTAAAATTTAAATAATTCGAGGTATCAAAATCTTTTAAAACTACCAGAATTATTGAGTTCTCGTTATATTTGAAATATGCTGAATATTGGAAGTTTTAAAAGATAAAATTGATTCATTTATTAGGAAGTGAAAAATCCAGTGGCTAATGGACTATCAGGTCTTATTTCTATAGGGATATCTCTGAGTTCACTTGATCTGATCTGTTTGAGCTATCTCCTCCCTCCGAACTTTCACGCCTGAATCCCTTGAAATTTCGTAAATTTACCAAACCGAGATTTCGCGTTTTTAATTTTTGGCATTTTTTAAAAACATGAAAATACTCATATTTATAGGGATTTTTTATGAAAGAGCGACTCCAAACATTTATTTTGAATCTTTGATTAACGAAATATGTGAGTTCAAACTCAACTCGGCAGGCCATATTCGCTAAAAGCTGCTTTTGATAAATACAATCAGAAAATGTATTTTTGCGCGGCGTTCGTACTTTGAAAAACTTTTTGAGCGCGATACTTAAGCAGTTCCAAAAATTCCGTTAGTTATACTTTCAAGAGATAATCGTCAAATAAGATGATCTAAAATAAAAGATAAATGCTTTATACAGGGTGTAAGGTTTTTACCTTCTTTTTTCCAAAACTGGTTACACTTGATTTCCGCAGTTTTGATTGGTTGTCAGAAGAGGTTTTCTCAGATTCAACCAATCAAAACGGCGGAAATCAAGTGTAACCAGTTTGGAAAAAAAGAAGCGGAAAAACCTTACACCCTGTATATAAATTATCGACAGTCGACCGTATAATTAGAGAAAACAAAAAAAATATTTTTTAAATCCAACATCAAAAGCAATTTTTATAAAAACTTCACATTCGATATCAAACATTTAAATTATTTATGAGATGATCAGGCTGATTCTTTAATTTGGCGTTTTTAAAATTTGAATTTTTTTTTTTTTTGAAGATAAAAAATTATCTCACGAACCAGAATTAAATTAAAATTTTCCTCGGTTCAGATTAAGATATTTTCTTAAGATCATTTTGCAATTAAAATTTTACCATCGATGAAAACTCAGGGAGGAGATGTGATTTTAGTTTGACGGACTTTGAAGGCGCCGCCTGGCCGAACTTGACTTTAAAAATGGAAAATAATATTTCTATTGTCATTTTTTACCCGAATTAGTTAAGTCCCAAATTTTAAGAAATTCTGAAAACCGAACTGTACCCCCTTAAGGGGTAGGTGTCGGTTTTTCTGAGCCCTTTATAGAATTAATTTATGATAAATTAATATCGGTTACGACTAAAGTTGACCCAAGAAATCTCATGGTGGCAATTATTTTTTATCAAAACAAACTAGAACAAAATCTAGAATTTTCTAAATTCGAATATTTTTTTGCTTTAACCGCATAAACCGGTATTCCACCATGATATGAACATTTTTTATTGGTGAATATAACCACCGAAAACGATGCATGACATTAAATTATCGGAAATGTCTCAATCGAATTCTAGAAATTTCAATTATTTTTAAGCCAAATGATAAACCTAATTATCGAATTTGACGCTGATTGGTTGAAAATTTTGATTAGCTGTCAGCCAACTTTTTGATCAGTGAAATCTCAGCTTTAATTTGTGGTACTTTTGTTTCGATCAGACGAACTTTTTTTTGAACTTTTTATTTCCGTTCCTTTCATTCAATTTTGTGGAATTCTAGAATTTTATTCAAAAATTCCTTCTCACACTTTTACCGCATTATATTTATCTACCTTAGTCGAAAAATGGCTTTATTCTAACATTCGTATAAAAGAAGATAGAGTTTGAAGTCGAAAAACTGGCAAAATTGGCGTTTAAGTGAGATTCTAAAAAAATCGAAAATCGAAAAATTCCTTCTCCTCACTTTTTTGTTCTCATTTATTCGCTACTTTGTGTACATTTTGAGAGCTTGAGTGCTCTAGAATAGACTCACCACCTGGTGGTGGATGTAACAAGGTGACTTGAGATGTGTAATCGTTAGACGAAAGCTCGATCTACAAACAAGTATCCTCAGATTTTTTACAACTGCCCTAGAACTGTCTTAGGCGTGATGGAAAGGTACCAAAAAGCGACACCTACCCCCTCATTAAAAGCACAAAAAAAGTTACGCGGAGGCACCATAGCTTTTCAGAAGGCTTTACTGTGAACGCTGTTCACAATTAATTCTTATAAAAAGTAACCTTTAATCGTACCTTATTTATCAGGTTGAAAAGTAAAATTTTCGAAAAATTTTCAAAATTTTATGTTTAATTTAAAAAAAACGTTTGAAAACATGGTAAATAAATCCACCTGATAATATCTCATGGTAGGCTCAACGTAATTGATCTTCATTTAAATAACTGCGCAGTGTTTTGTTCTACTCAATTTTGAAGAACAATATTGACAAAAAACGTCGGTTATTTCCCGTTTTTGAATTCAGTCCAAAGATCCTTTGACAAGGAGGCTTGAAATTATCGCATTAAGAAAAATCAAACTAAAATATGACATCGTTAAATAATAAGAAGAAATCAATGACCCACGCTATCGAAACGCCCCTTCGAGTTTCAGACACATTTTGTCTTCTAGCCAAAAAATAACCTCATAAGGACGCGTGTGACGCAACATAATTTTTTTGCCTCAAACATGTGAGAAGAATTAGTATCAGTCATTTTTTATCAAAACTAACATCTTTTGAAAAAAAACTGTATACCGTTGAAAATAGAATTAGATCTGATAATAAGTTTCATCAGCCTGTCTTCAGTCATATTCAAGTCATAATCTTTATTGCCCTCCTGTCCTTACTTGGTCCCTCAAAAACACGTGGGGGTGAGAAAACGACACTTCATTTCATAACGAGTCATCTGATTTTGTTCTTAGATAGCTCAAACTGAGCACAATTATATAATCAATATAAACATGTTAAATTGTTTTCAATAGGACCAATGATTTCATTTGTTTTTCTAAGATTACTGAAATTATTTAATTATTAGTTTTTTTTAAATAGAAACAAAGGTCTGAGAAAAAAAGAGAAACGATTGTCTGATTCGGACCAATTTTTATTTTGTATTATTCACTAGATATTTGTGCACAGTTTGAGCTATCTAAGAACCTAATCGGATAAATCGTTTTCAAATGACGCGTGGTTTTACGACTAATTTAGCAAACTTTTGGCATTTTTCAGTTATTTTGAAATTTTCAAAGTCCTAAAAATAAAGTTTTCCATAAGTCACATTTGTTTGGTTAACTTGAGTCGATCAAAATAATGATGGAAACCTTCCAAAGTGGAAATAAATTGTGATTTTACGTCACGTAACTAAAGTGAATTGTTTTATCCTGCGATTAAATCACGTTTTCATTTTTATGGAGTTTTGCGTGGACCAAAAAAAAGAAGGCAACTCTCCCTCTTCAGTTATTTTGAATTTAACTGCCAATTTTGATCCTATAGCTTGTTCAGCAGAAGCCTTAAGAAATTCGAAACTCAACCAGCAAGAGATAAATCATAAAAAATATTGTTATCGAAAACCATTGGATACGAGTATTGCTCAAAAATGGGCTCCAGTTGGCACTTTGCCCACAAATGTCATGTTTCATTCAAAAATTCAGGTGGTGATGATAAGGAAAATTTTGTGAAATTCCTGGTTGAATTTCATTTTATTATTTTCAATTGAATAAGTTATGCCAGAAATGTGAAATGTTCTTACAATAAATTGATTTTTGGTTACTTACTATGATGTATGCAAATTCTCGTCCACCTTCCAGTGCGCTATGCATGAAAATAACATAATTTGGAATCACTTTTTCGAAAATTTGAACCAGAATTAACTCACGGATGAAAATTCGAACCACCGCTTAAAAAAATCCTAAATGCGAGATGTGATTAAATTCATTAAAAAATGGTCACGTTTTTCTAGCTAGCTAAAAGTTTTTATTAAAAATGTTTGTGTAGAATACGTGGTTGGTACACACTTTGAACTTCATTCTTACCCGTGTTCAAAACATAAGATGCATAGGTTTCTGCGGGGGTTTTGCCGAGCTGTTTTCACCTATGCGCCGGACCCTGCTGTAGTAATGTTTACAATTGGTTATTTTCCAAATTGACTGGTCTGAGGTCAACATATTTTAAGTTTTAAAGTTGAAAATGTATTTTTGTCGGTTTAGAGTCACAAATATTTCTTAGATTTTTAATCTTTTTCGACATTTTCTGTCTTCAACCCCGAAATAAAGTTTTAATGTTTTCAACTTTAATAAAATTCAAATCTCTTTCCAATTTTTTTTAACTTTCCTGATCTGTATTATCAAGGTATTCCAAAAAATAAACATATTAATTAATGACCAAATTTTCAATCTGTTGATTAGAAGCGTTCATATAAGCGTGAGAACTACACAATTTCTCCGCCGATAATTTTTTAAAAGTATCTGCCCCTATACTTGCGACCATCAGTTTACGACTTTTTCGGGTTAAAAAGAGTGTTTTTT
The DNA here is from genome assembly GCA_004367855.1 of Oikopleura vanhoeffeni. NCBI lineage: Eukaryota > Metazoa > Chordata > Appendicularia > Copelata > Oikopleuridae > Oikopleura > Oikopleura vanhoeffeni. The sequence goes on along the minus strand of SCLH01000069.1, from coordinate 298,730 downwards.
TGATTGTTTGTGACCATCAGTTGACGACTTTTTTAGAGCCAAAAAAGTTATTTCTGTATTTAAATGTTTGCGACCATTAGTTTACGACTTTTTCGGATAATTTTGATTTTTCTGGAAACATGTTCTTCTACTGATTTGCGTTAACCACTCCCTTGAACATAAAAAAAATTTATAACGGTTTTAATTTTAAAGCAGTCGCTATTAGCGACTCATAAACAATTTTAAAATTTCGCCGATCCGACTCCAGTTCACATGTTTTAAGGGGGAAAGAGTCGCCAATCGAAGGCATGAAGCCATTCATCAGCTATATTTGTTAAAAAATAACTTCCATTTAAATATTTTGGCGATTCTGGATCGATTGCGTCTAATTTCGACAATAATGAATTTAAAATTGATCAATTATTCGCAACCGGAAATAAACGCGCACACTCATAAACTTGTAATATTTAAAAGAAAAGATACTTCTTGGCATGTTGGAGAAATGAAATCAAGATTTTTGAATTCTTTGTAAAAATCTTAGTCAGAAATCACATTCAAATTGATAAATTTGCAAAATTTAGATATAATCATATAATTTTCATTATTGATGTTTTTAATTTTGAAATTTCACTCTTGGCGTCCTGCAACAAAACTGAGAAATAATTTTGAAAATATTCCACCGACGATCTGTTGAAAAATGATAAGTGGTGACATTTATAAAGTTTGTGAAAACGTATCTCGAAAAATGACGGAGGAGATAGATTTTATAAACCCCTGATATTCGAGCATGAAAAAATGATTTTTTTACAATTCAAGCGCTCTCAAATAAAATCTTTGAATGTTCCACCGACAATCTTGTATCATTTCTGATGCGCACTTTTTGAAAAAACAATAAAGTTTATACCTCGAAAATTAAGAAAGAAGATCGACTTTCAAATTTCAAGATTATAAAATTTCTAGCGCCATTTCCGATGGATCTGGAAATCATATCAACTTACCTTTTAATCCAATCGACAGTTTTTCTTTGGAAGTTTGTGATTTTGATAGATCTGAGTAATTCTGTATTCTAGTTAGGTTGTAAATGCAATTATTAAAAGTAATTTTTGGTCTTTTTTGCGACTCCCACCCCCTAAAATAGCTTGAAACTCTAATTTCAATCTGAGAGAAGGTTCTATCAGACTTTTTGAGGTCAGACCCACCTTAATTCTATTTTCCCCAAAAAAGCTCGAAAAATGTCGGAATTTGCACTACCTCTGGCGTCCTAGATTAAATCCCCTATCTAAAAAATATTTCTTGGGATAAATTCAGTTTCATTTCGCTTTCGTCAAGATTTTGCATTAAGACCAAATAATATATTTTAATTATATGAATTATTATTTTCTTGTCAATTTCTCAGATGCATGATAATTATACTATAATTTGCAATTTTGAATGAATTTTTAACATCAAGCATGATCTTTGAATAGTCACGAATTGCTCATTAAAATGTTTGAAATACTGACAGTGCCCTAATCTATATTTTCAGTCGACTTTTTTCGTCTTATTTTTGTTAGAAAAATGCGGAGGCGTGACAGATCAAAGAACAAACGAATGCAATAAATAATATATCGAAAACTTCAAATGCTGAGTTCATTTCTTTATCATGGAACAACCGGTTTCAGTGCCAAAATAAAATTCATCAAATTTTTTGAAAAATTTCATTAAACATCTGCATTTGCACTTTTAAAAATATAGGCAATGACGATTTGAAACAAGGAATTTCAAAACTAAAAATGGGTATAAAATTTATACTATAATAGTTTTCAAGCTATCTTGTAGTGATTTTTTTTGGTCATTTTAAGAATAAGGATTTTTTGTTCTTCGAAAATTTTCTGAAAAAAATCGATTTTTCGATCAATTTTTCAAGATTCTACACGTAGTCCGGAATCCAGTTCTAGCGAAGCCATATCAAGCAGGGAAGGGCATCCGAGCTGATTTTCAAGATCGGATCGGAAATTTCGGGCCTCAAAATTTTTCAATATCGGATCGGACCCGAGTTTGAAAAAATGTGATCGGATCGGAAGCCCGATTTGAAAAGTCAATATCTGATCGGATCGGTGCTCGGACGTGATCGGATCGGACCTGCTCGGATTTTTGCTTTGTTGGAATATATACTGAAAATTTAGTTGAATAATTCTGCGTTGAC
>SCLH01000069.1:263722-291156 GCA_004367855.1 Oikopleura vanhoeffeni | reverse complement strand
ATATCCCGGCCCTGATTAGGAAACGTAGTATGTTTTTAAGTAGTAGGGCCGGGATATTAACAAAAGTGTGAATAAGGGATATTTCGTAGAAAATCCCATGCTCACGATTCTTAGAAAAGCTAGTTCTTGAGTCAATGATTCGTAATCCACTCCTTTGTACGAGCTCCAGTGGTTAACTTTTGGTTATATATAAATCGTCATCAAACCAGCTCTTTAGAAGGACACCGGAATTTCGAAAAAATTAAACAGATTAGTGGCATGTTCAGAATGGTCAAAAACAAACTATATAAATTAACGATGCTTAACAGTGGTTAAATTAGCTTGTATTGAATAAAAATATACTTATTTTTATGTATGAATTATGTGTTTTTTGAACACTACGTTGGAAAATTCCTTGATTTCTGTTAACTCTCCGAAGCATATCCCTTTAACACTTTCTGCTTAATCTGAGAGATGTGGGTTAAGGGAGCCAATCCTTACACTCCTTAGACCCTTTTTAGCCACTTATGAGGCCGCTTTTCAGCCCACATCTCTCAGATTAAGCAAAAGGTGTTAAAGGAATATAAACAAAAGTTCCGCCAAGGCATAAAAGTACTTCAGAAGGCTTTTTTTTGAGCGTTGTTAACAGAAAACTCTTATAAAATCAACCTTTAATTTTTTCTGTATGATCAAGTTGAAGAGTTAAACTTTTCAAAAAAATATATTATATTTTTAAACTTTTATGTTTAATTTTAGAAAAAAACGTTTGACAAGCTTATTTAGATCTAATTTTAGATCTTTTTTAGATTTGTGAATTTTAACCATTTTTACGATCGAACTATGTTAAATACACATCAATATTATGTCAAACGATGTGTAAATGCAATTTTTATTCAGTGAAAAGTGATTCAAGTTCTGATATCCCATGTTTTATGAGACTAAATAGGTCTTAAAAATTTCACTGGCCCACACCTCTTTTTGCACCAAACTTTTCGAAATCGATGATTTGAAAGGTGACTTGAACATAAATCAGCGTTTTGGAACTTTAAGTTCGAAAAAATACAGTAAGGCGTAACGGCAAAAACCGGCAAGCTCAGATTTAATTTATTTCAGGAGTACTTTCAGTGTATGTGTCTGTATTGACGAAAACAAAATTTTGGTAAAAACTATGTCCTGTTTTCCAAAAAATCAGCATTTTTCACCGACAATTCGCCTATCATATATATATATGGCAACATTTGAAATCATTTTTGAATTTATTTAGAAAATTCCAAGCCAAATGAAAGGCAATTTCGAACACACTTTCTCGATGAAATTTCGAACAAAAAAAATTTGCAAGCATCATTTTTGTGCATAATTTTCAAAAGCATAATAACAATCACCTCCCGTAGGCAATAAATAGTTTGTCGGGCTAACCTTACTATAAAGTCCCATTGGCTCGTAAAATTTTTTTTGATTGAAAGGGATTCAAAATTTCTTGTGACCAGCTTGATATTAACATGCACAAGTTGTGCTGCACAACTTTCTTTAGGAGATGATCATCGCGAATTTGACTTTCTTAATCGTCTCTGAACAATAAAACTACGCGAGAAAAGTTTTGATTTTGCACATAATTAAAAAGCGAGATTTCAACAGACATTGTTCATGTTGAAAATTTTTGTTCGGATGACGTCACTGACTTGTTAAATTTCTTTGAGTTTTATTTGATTTTTATAATTAAGTGCGGCGTGGAACTCTGTGTCTGGTTCAGTTCAATTTGGCACCAAACAAAATCAGAAAATTTTCTCGTTTTATTTTTTCCTCAGACAACGTTTGAAAAATTGAATTTGCGACAAGAAATCTTTTTATAAACAAGGGATTATTAATTCATCTGTAGTACAGATTCTGTTATTTGTGAAACTTTGTAAAAATAAACCGTCAGGCCTGACAGGCCTGGCCTGTTAGTCTCAAAAAAATTTCATAGGTTCAATTCCTGGGAATTCAAATTTTCATAATCGAATTCCGAAATTATCATGCAAGGATTCTGGTTGGTTTTAACGAAAAATGCTCAGATAAAGGTTTCGATATGTTCATCAGAAAGCACAAATCATGGCAAAAATTTAACATCAGAACCGACTCCTCCGATTCCAAGTAAAATGTTATTAACACATTTTCGACTTCTTATCCTCGAAAATACTAGTTTTTTATGAAAATTTCATCAATAATGAAAAATGAAATTGTACGTGTTTGGAGTTAAAACTCATTTTTGAAACTCATCTCGTAACGGTCAAAATTTAGAAAATAAGGGCGGAAAAAGCCAAATTTTCGACAAAAATAGATTAACTTCCGCAAGTTTTTTCTTGAGATTCCAATGCTGAAAAACCGAAAACACCCTAGAACGACCTATCTATGATAGAGAAATCTCCTGAGCCCAATGGGCCCTTGGCAACGGCCTCTAGTCTGAGGGCTTCAGTACAATGCAAAATTATCACTGTGAAAAAAATTGTCATTTATAAATTTTAAGGCAAAGATGACACAAAATTACAAAGAATGAGCTTTGAGTTCGGTGACACTTCGCAAGTAAATTTTGATTCGTTGTTACTTATTCCATCGTGTAAAAGATAAAGAATTAAATTTTGTTTAACGTATAGATCGACTGATAAACTCATAGTTATTCTGTCTGGTGAATCAGTGGTGATTCACCTTGAATTTCGGTGAACTCAAAAATACGATTAAAACCTCCTTAAGTTTTGGTTAATCCGCTTTTTGAGTCATAAAACCTATCAATTGAGCACCTGAAAAATCACGATTATATTCAACATTCTTAAGAATATAGCTGGTTTTGGGTGTACTATTTTGGATGTCGTTTTGGCTCCAAATATACGTTGAAAATAGATTCAGCACTAGAAACACATAATAAATGCTAAGTTACTAATGATGACCGGTCGCTTACGAACGTTAACTTGATTCACGTCACGTTACATTGATATGTGTCTTTACCAACCGGTTAACCGAACTTCTGCTTCGTTGTTAAAACTTAATTTGCGTACCCAGTTAACATTTTGGACCTCAAAAAAGTTCACGAGGCACTAGTATATTATTTCAGCTGAGTAACGATTGACCAATTTTAAACAAAATCTTGTACTAAACTTCCTTCTTCATAATTTTATTTTTCATTGCGAATTAATTGAAAATTTTCCAATTAAATAATTTTTTGTATGATTTCAAATTGGGTGATCGTAGCGTGCTTCAATTTTCTTTTTATTTTGATTCAAAATAACAGATTCTGAAATCATTTCCTCCAATAAAGAAGATCTTTATACACTGTTCTACAATACTCTTTGTGAAGAGCGATCCAAGCTGTGAGAAAAAGCTCGTTTTTTGTATTTTAAAATAATAAAAAGTAACGTTCATAAAATTTTGTCACACAAAAATCAGGGATATTTTGTACAAAATAAAACTATGGGAATAATCAAAGTATTGTACAAATGTAGTTCAATAATTGAATTCAAAATTCCAGAATAAATTAAGTTGACTCCAATTAAACAAATTTCCGAGTTTTGAAAAATTCAATACTCCTTGTTGCAAATACACTGGCGATAAAAAGCATTTAACTTTTTTTATTTTCAAATAAGGACACAATCTCACGCATAGTCGTTTCAAATTTCTTTAAACCAATCATTAAGGTTGATCTTCTTATGATTGTGATACACATTTCATTTTTTTCACTTATTCAAAATTAAATTCCAAAAATGTTTATAACAAACTGACTCAACAATTATCAACCGTATCTTTTAACGTTCAAAACTGGTTCTCAAAAAGCTTTTTTTGTTAAATCGGATTTTCAACCACAGTTTAAACCGTGGTTTGATTTGATCTTAATTAAAAACATAGAAAAAATTAATTTTCGTGTCTCATTTTGATTCGTAAGTTGACCACAAATCACGGTATAAGTCGGCTAGGAGTTAAATGACACATAAGAGTTAAACTCCAAGTTAAATGAACAAGAATATACAGAGTGGTCAACGACATTTCCAAAATAAATATTTGGCTTTTTCTTTGGCTGAGACACTATTTTCTTAGCACTTATCAGCCGGTTTAACGCATTTAACTTATTGGACGAAATTTTTGAGGAATTATTTTGACTGCAAATATTATTGGAAAAATTCATGTTTTGCAAAAAACTGAAAGGGATATATCTGTCTGATTGAATAAAGACCTTAAAGGCATCAAAAATGCTCCAAATTTATACGGGGTGATAATTAAGTGTACTAAGAACCCAATCATCAAAAATTTTCGAATTTTTTCTATTTTTTTCCAAGTATTTTTAAAAAGGTGAAGTTAAAAAATAACGTTTGCTCAAATTTGACCACTAAAACTTCATAATATCGACTTGACGTAAGCCAACTTTCTCATCAGTGTTTTACTGGATTTCTTTTGAGCCCACTTTCGAAAAAATCAAAGCACTTTTTTTTAGGAAATTTTTCGGAAAAAGACCAAAAAATCATATTTCGAGTTTGAGCTCGAAATTGCAAAAAAAGCTTTCCTTTATCTCTTACATATTTTCTGAGGAATACCTGTTGTAAATTTGAGCCATTTTTCAAATATATCCTCGGAGGAGATAGATTTTGAAGTCTGAAATTGTTAAAAATCGTCGGTTAATTTGCGTTCTAGAACTGTTTAGTCACCGGATCAAGAAAAGCTCTACTTAGAAGTTTGAAATACTACCGTTTCGTTATCTGTGAAAATTTGAGCTTAATTTGATATACCGTCTGGGAAGAGATAGATTTTGCAGTTTTGAAAATGTCCCTTGTTACGATTCTGTTCCTATTGGTGTAATGGTCAAAAATAATTTTTGATGTACTTTTTCGCAAGATTAAAGATAAGTCTACAAATAAGCATTTTCGGTTTTTCTCATAAGCTTTTAGTTTTCAGAATACCCTTTCCCAACCGAACTCCATCTCAAAAACGTTTACTATCTCTATAGCGCGTGTTCGAATCCCACTAATGTTGTCTTACTGATTGTCTTGAGTATGATTATAGGCAAGGATGCTTCATATTGGACCACTAAATTTGATCGGTTTGTAATCACTCAAGCAATCACTAAGACAATCACTAAGACAACATCAGTGGGATTCGAACACGCGCTATAGAGATAGTAAACGTTTTTGAGATGGAGTTCCATTGGGAAAAGGATATATCACCGTGAATATGTCAAATCTGCCAGATAAACCCCCTAATTAATTGAGCTTGGTTTACATTAAATTACCTTCAATGTCTGTTTCCATACAACGGGGTGACTTTTATTTAATGAATCATTCGTAATTATGTTTCAGTTCTATTTTAAAAATCACTTCTTACTAGATTGACTTTGGTATTTAACAACAAATTAAACAAAAAATTAACCCCTAGAGGGTCGTGGGAACTGGGTGCAGCATTGTGAGTTTTTGACCCTCATGAGTTAATTCCTTTAACTCCTTAACTAAACAAGCATTTTTCACTCTCAAGCATGCAAGCAAGATAATCAATTCTTAAAAACATACGTTAGATTCTCAGTTAATGAAATATTACGAAATTTGAATTCATAATTTTATTTTTAACTAATTGTTATGATACTCGAAATTAAGTTTCGGGTTATTATATTCAGGTTTGTTAAGGGATGCATCCCAAGCCGATTTTCCATCCCTATCCCCAATCCCATTTTATCCTCAATTTGGAAATGGGATGCATCCCATCCTTTTTTTCCCCTATCTATCCTCCAAAAAGGGATTGATCCCCATTATCCCCATTACTTCCAGATTATAAATTATAATAACAATTATTTTAAAATTTTGAAGATAATGGAAATGCGCAAGCGTTTAGAGAACTGTAAGAAAAACTAACTAAGGTAGATGAAGTGAAACCGAAATATTTTGTTGTGGGGCCGGACCAAACCTTGGCAAGCCAAAAATATTTCTCTGGCTGAGCCAGACGAAAAAATTCATTGGCTATAAATTATAGCCTATAATAAAAGAGGGATAAACTTGGATGGCATGGAGATTAAAAGAAATAGCTTCAGGGACAAAGTAGGGATAAATGAAGAAAGCCATCCCTGAAGAATCCATCCCCATCTTTCCGTAAGAGATGCCTTCCCATCTCTATCTATTCGATCCCTTTTACAAGCCTGATAATATCAGTCAGGATTTACCCTTCTATAATTTTAGCATGAAAAAAGTACAATGATAAAGATTTTGACCATCTTGTAATCTCAAAACATCAAACTACAAGGCGCGAATATCGCCGAAAAACCTACGCCATTTGCCAATCTTTATCCAAAATTTTGCTGGTGCCTTTTTGGGCCTTCATTCCTGCCTATTGTGAAGCGCCTTGTTAATGTGTAAAACTTTTCAAATTATGTCATTTCTACACATTTTTCATTTATTGGAACAAAAAAGTCAGCGGTAATCGAGAGATTAGGATATAAAATTGAAAATTTTCGACGTGAACTTTGTTGCATTTATTGCGTAGAATCTTTTTCTACTCGAAATTTATTTTGTTCAAATATATGAAACGAGTTATTCGAACGTTTAACAAAATCGTTTGTTTTGGGGGTTTTAAGAAAAACGTAATCGTAAATTTAGAACTATTCGACAAAAATTTTGTTATAATTTTTTCACTTTTGTTCTGAAAATTTTGAATTATTTGCATATTATTTCCGCGAGATATTCGCTGTTTCAAAGAAATTGAGAGTTTTCAAAATCGTTTTCGTAACATCTGTTACGAGTTAATACTCGACCAAGAATAATATCTATATGAAACTTATAAACAGTGTTCACGGAACAATAATTTTATTTCAATTTTACGTTTATACATTTCAAACAAAAGGTATAGAGTCTATACTATAGACCATTGAAAAGTTATGAGATTTACCTAGCAATAACAACAATTTAGATGTTAACCGAATATGCTCATAACGTGAATTATCATTTGTGTGAACAGGAATTATTCTTAAATTGAAAAATAATTTCTTAAAAAATTAATAATTTCCATCATCTCAGTTTTAAAATCATCATGCACAGGCAACATTTCGCAGGGGGGGAATCGGAAACTGTAAAATTTCGACAAATTAATTTAACAGCTTAATAACCATTTTTAATAAATAAAAGTGTTTTCCACAAAAAATTTGATGAAAAGTTTCCTGAATAAATTGGATTTGTATTTTTTGACGTTCTCTCGAATTTATAACAAGAAAAAATTTTGTAATATTTTCCCAGGTAAATTTCGAATTTGTGGGGGACCGTGTTACTAAGAAGAACAATCGAAAATATTCAGGCCTGTCATGGTGCCACCTCAAAATTTGATTATTCTCGTCAGAACGAACAATTGGGAAATTTTTGTTTTCTCAAGTTTGCATACCGTATTATATTGGTATAGCTTGAACCATGTTTATGTTTTTTTTCATCGGCACTTTTTGAACTTCAAAATGTAAGGGTTTCAAGAAGTACTACTGTAAGGGTGGACAAGTATTTATAGAACTTCAGATACATATATTGAAACAAGTGCCTAACTTGCTCATTTAAAAAATATTTCTGAGAAGTTTAACGAATTTTGTCAGTTGACAGAATTTTTGCCAGTGGGGATGGATAAATTTTAAATTTTAAATGTTTTATCAAAAAATGGGACATTTAGAAAAAAAGATATTTTTAAGATATTAAGCTTTGAATCAAACGTACAGGGAGAGCTCGATATCGCCGGCTCAATAATGCCGAATTTTTCAATATCGCCAAAAAAACCTCCGCAGTTTCACGATTTAAACTAAATTTTCCTCAGTGCAAATATTCTGGAATGAGCCAATATTGATGAAATTTCGTGGACGCGTGAAAATGTATAACAAATTACTACGAGTGCGTCCTGAATGACGTCATATCCCTTTATCACTTTTTGGTTGGAATGCGTAGCCACTACTCCTTTTAACGTGTGATTCTAATGTTGTGGCTACGCATTCTAACCAAATAGTGATAAAGGGATATTGCAAGATTTATGATGAAAAAAAATATGAAATCAAAGAAAATTTTTTAATTTTATTTCGACCACTCCAAAAATTGATATTTACTGTCTGAAGTAAAACACTATCCATCTCCTCTGATTCACTCGCCTATGAATTTTTCAACCACAGCCAATATGATAAAATATATAAAATGCAGTTATTTAATGGTTATATATGATTTATTTATACATTGATGTACAACTGTGGAACAGATTTATTCAGAATCAGACAACAAATTTCTTTTTTCTTTAATCCGTCTATTTTGAAACCAAATTTTGACTTGTTTTGGTTCAATATTCAATTTACTCGCAAGTTCGCTTCTACCTTGGCCAATCAAATAGTGCGATTGTTCAAAAGTTTTTTCGAGCTCTAGAATTTGATGTTCTGTAAAGACGGTTCGTCTTCGGCAAAGTTTTCTCGGTTCGACCGGTTTTGTTTTTTCTGGTTCATTTTTGGTCCTCGAAAGCCCCAAAATGGCGTCGATTCCAAAACTCAATCTTGTGTTTTCGGGCTTGGATTTTATGGGTTTGATATTAATAGGAAAATACAGACTCTGGTAAAAAATTTGATTTTCGTAAAAATTATTCATTTTAAATATTATAAAATAATATGTTTAATAATAAATTAGTTTTACGATTCTATATATTTGGGTTGGAGTCACTTGAGGGCGTCCAGTGAATTTTTTTAAGGTTTTTGTTTAGTTTCGCAGCTTGCTTATTTACGTTTCCAAGAATTTTATTTTGTTGCAAGTTATAAATATGAGAGGAGTGTTCCGACACCTGGTCAAAATTTGTTTCCCACGAACTAATTTAGAAAAACAGATTTGTCTAATTATCAGGTCAATAAAATTTCAACAGACATTTCTGTTTAACATCTGGAGGAAGTTTAAAAGCTATCTCGTGGTATCAATATAAAATAAGAACAATGCCGCTGTTACAAATCTATTACGGGGGCTCCTGGTGGTTTTTAACTATATTTTTAGCCAACATCTATCTATAACTTTGCTTTTGAAAACAACTTATCAGATAACATTCTTTGATAGCTGAGCAAAAATATCTTGTTAATAAAAAAATAAACAAATTGGTCCATCGAACTTTTGTTTTCTGAGATCACTTAAATTGTTTAATTATTATTTTATTCTTAGGAAAATTTGAAACAATGATCGGATTTGGACCAATTTTTTCATTTTATTATTCACGAGACATGTTTGCTCAGTTTGAGCTATTAAAGAATGTAATCGAGTAAGTTGTTTTCAGAAGCCGACTTATGTAAAAATGTTGGCTTTTAGTAAAAAACGACCAGTAGCCTCCGCAATAAATATATATTGTTCTTCAAGTTTATGTGTATATGGAAGATTATACTTGGACGTTCATTTCAATCGTGACGTCATAATTTCTCTTATTTTGTGAAAATAGCGTCTCGAGATACAGTTCTGGCCTTTTTTATATCTTTTGGTCTCGAATGGAATTAGCTTTTTGATTTAATTATTATGAAACTTCAGTCTAGATGGTCAAAATTTTACGAAGAAAATAAAAATATTTCTATAGCTTATCCAGGCTTGTAAAAAGGAAGGGGAAGAAAGGGGAAGGGAACGTTCCCCTCTTCCCTTCCCCGGGAAGGGAAGGGAAGGGAACCAACCTCAAGGGGAAGAAGGGGAAGGAAAAATTCAGGGGATCCCCTATATTCCCCTCAAAAAGGTCCAAAGGGAACAAGGGGAAATGACACGCAAAAAGGGAAAGGGAAGGGGGAATAGCCAACAGTAGGGGAACGTTCCCTTTTACAAGCCTGAGCTTATCTTAACGCATAATCACTAAAACTTGATTTATAAAGATATTTTGCGTCATTGTGGGAGATAAATATTTTGATGCGTGTTGAGCTAAATAAGTATTTCAAAATCCTGCCTAGTCGTCGAATTCCATGACTACATCACAAATAGAGAAATCCAGTCATTTGGTCAGTTATCGAGAATCGAGTCATTTCATTGGTCACTTTTTATTTTTGTCACGTCACTTTTAAATTTGACAACTAGGCAGGATTTTCGATATAGGCTATAATGTGAGGATATAAGCTGCATATGATATCACATTTAACTTTTATAATGAGCGTCATTTGTAAACTATCAAAGTTACCTTCAAATGTAACTGATCATACGCATGCTGATTGGCTTGCGTTTGATAATCTTGTGATGGTTTCATATAACTCCGTTTAAATTAGTTGGTCTCGCCAAAATACCGAAGTGTTTACGAGTTAGAATCTCTTTGGGGGAGTTTTCAAAATTATTGTTTTAGCTTCAAAATTAATTTGCATATTTAACTTTAAAATTTCAATAGTATTTTGAAATACGTATTATGATTTCATAAAAACCTGAAATCCAGTTTATGACTCCACCCAACAGGTTTAAGAGGGTAGCGGTCGCACCGTTTTTAGAGTACTTTGGGGTGTACAAATAGTACGAAATTGCTGGGGAACACTCAGAAAGCATTAACTTATTAAAAAAAATCCAAAAAAAAGTTCAAAATTTTTTTTTTAGAATTTTAGTAAGTATTTTTTTGGAAATCATTGAAACTAACTTTTCGAGCAGGAAAACTCAAAATATCAAAAAGCTGTAAGCAGATTTTTTGATCATTGAAACTCAAGTTTTAATTTGGTGATACTTTCGACTACATCCGACGACTTTTATTTTCCAAGATTTTACTTCCGGTTTACTAAAATGAGATTTTCTAGAATTCTACATAACATTTTAAAATTCTGCACCATCAAAATAACAAAAACATATTTTTCCATCTGTTCCCAAATTAATACAGCCTTCTGAAATTTAACCTAGGAGGAGATAGATTTTTAATAGCGAAAACTTTGAAATTAGGCGGTTTTTCGCTGTTCGAGAAAAAACAAGATGAAAATTCGAAAATTTAAACCATCAAATAACAATCATGAGTGTTTCTGTGGTTCATGCCAAGTTTGACTGAAATCGTATGCGAACTCTAGGAGGAGATAGATTTTGAAATTTTGATTAGGTGTTCTAGAATTCGCTGCATGGTCGTCACCAGGGTCGCCAAAAAATTATTCTGATTAATTATTTTTGTAGATTAAGGATAGATCTACCAAATGGCTATTCTCAAAAGTTTCACAGCAGTTTAGTATTCTGGTAAAGTGGAGTACAAAAGTACCATTTGCGACCGCTACCCCCTTAAGATGATAAAATCAGTGACAAAATTTTAATTATTTTATTATTTCGTTATGCATATTATTCATAAATCAAATATTCAATTCAAAATAGCAACCATCTCAAAATAAATCAAGTATATGAGGACATTTCTAAATTCAATTCACAAAAAATGGGTTGATAAACTTGGTGAGTCACAAATAAGTTCGAAGTTTATGCTCGAGACATACCATTTTCTATTTAATTGGAGCCACTTAATATTTTATAATAAAGACAAAAAGTTTAAACCATGGATAGGGATAATTCGTACAAATTATGACTCTAGAAATATTATAGATATCGCATTCAAATTTTAAGGGATTGTTAAGTTGACCCTAAAAATTAAAATTTGATATATTAAAGAAAAAAATCATCCTCCTTGTTGCGTTAAAGAACATTTTACGTTTTTCTTATTATTTTTAAATTAAAGTGAAACATATCATTATAATTAAACATTCTTACCCGCAAAGTCTGTTTGATCTCATGAGATTTTGAAAACAAAAATAAATTTCTGAAAAAATGTCATTTCAGGTCAGAAACCGTCAAGAAAAGATATCAATTCTTATAGATTTTAAGAAAATATTATTTTGAAGTTGAAAAGCGGTTGAGAGGTCGATAAGAAGCTAAAAAAAACGATATTTCATGAAAAACACGACTTTTTAATTCGATTTGTGGCCGATTCGGAAATTTTTGGGAAAAAAAAGTGTACCACAATTTCTGGAAGCTTTTTTTACTCCATAATTGATATCCAAATATCTACTTAAAGTCGATTTTCGCGAAAATCTGTAGGAATTATCCCTAATCATGGAGATTTTCTTCTGATTAAACGCAAGGTGTCAAAATATTACCTTATTCTTAATTGCAACTTTAAAATAAACTAAAAAATTATTTCAAGTTTTGAACAGGTATTTTATATATTGATTAAGGGCCATCAGTTAACAGATCCGAGGTCGATTTTCCGGGTCGAGTCAGGTCAGATCGAGCGTCGACCTTGTGAATTTGTCGTCAGGTCGAAGCATGTTTTTATGGCTCTGAAAACCCCCAAAAAACAATATTTTGTAAAAATAAAATTAAAGGAACCTTTGCAGAAAATCTTCGGAGGTGTTTCTAGAATTTTAAGTAACGTTATTTGAAAACATAAAAACATCAAAAAGAACATCGGAAATTTATTTCTTTATTATTTGAAAATCGAATATTTCCATTGAGATCTCTGTTGGCGTTTAGGTGTCTGATGCCGTCCAAATTTTCATGCTGCAAAAATTTCAGATCATAAATTGTACCTAAAAATTTGTGCCGATTTTATTTGCAGTGTTAGCTGGATTCAGATATTAAAACAATTATTATCACATGAATTTACTGCAGATATTTGAAAATTTGTTAATTTGCGGTGAACTTAATCTGGATTGTCTTTGTCAGTTCAACTTCCAGGTCTCTTAGATGAGAAAATATCTTCGAGTGTTTCTTTGTCATAAAAAAATACTATTTCCCCAGTTCAAACCACTTTTTAGATAAATATGGTTTTTTCATTATATTATGAATCTTAAAAAAAAAATTTGAAATAATCATCCTTTTACGACCTGACATAACTCTGGCATGTCTCTTCAAATCATATCACACTATTTCAAAAAAACATATCTTACATGAATATATGCATTGCTGTGAAAGGCCCTCAACTGACAGATCGTCACTTTTTGAGGAAAATTCAGAATCCGAGAATTAAATCTTGAGAATGGACATAAACAAATCTAATTTTTGAAAAAAGAAATTTTCAAATAATTTCTTCGAACCAGAAATTCGGGGTATCCCCGCCTCCTTGACGCATCTCCTCGGTTTGTACAATTTTCATGAAGTGCTTTTATTTGAAAAAAATTCTGACATCTTTCGACGAAATTCTATTGTACGAGCGAACATGTGCAAAAACACCCATTTATTTTGAAAATTTTATGTCCAATATATGGAACTCTTGGAATCGGCACGCCAGGTGTTAAGGGGGGTAACCGACGGGAGGCATGTATCTCGAGGGACCCATAAGTGATAGGAAGCTACATTTTAGTTGCATTGCATTTGTCGGGTTTTGCTCCAAAAAAAAATTTATAAATTTTTTCAAATTTTACTATATTATTTTCAAAGTTTTATTTTCCTTAACCGCACTGATTTTTGAAGAATAACTTTTTTGCTCTTAAATTTTATTCATTAGATCACTGTGAATTAGATTTGAACATGCAATAAAAAATTTACAAATTTCGAAAAAAATTTCAAATATTTCTTAGATCCAGAAATTTGGGGTAACCGACGGAGGCTGTATCTCGAGACTCAGAAGTGATAGAAAGTGATTTTAGCTGCATTCTTATTTTTGTAATGGTTTGCTTATAAACTTATAAAAAAACGATTGAAAAAAATATGATCGAATTCAAAAATTTGTCATACAGAAAAATTTTATTCTGCCGAATTTATTAATAATGGAATTTTTTCTAAGTATATTTTTCAGTAATTAACTTTTCTCGGTGATTCTAGACATTGGATCTGGCCTTATTTTTTACAATTTTTTTCATTGTGCAACTTACTGACAAAAATGTCAAAAATTATGATTTTTTACTCAAAAAAAGTTTTGGAATTTTCTTCAAATCCTATTTTTGACGAATTTGAGGGTAAATAACTTTGAGTGCCTCTAAAAAGCTAATGAGAAATAATAAACTCTTCTGTACTGCCTCGCTTGCACATTTTAAGAGTGCTTTCTTTCAAAAAAAATCTGATATTGTTCGACAAATGAAAATGGGCGTCAGCGAACATGTGCAAAAAACCCATTTATTTTGGAAATTTCTCTAACATACAAGAAATTTGTAATCAGGCTTTGTCGGCTGTTAAGCTCACAAAATAAGTTTATACTTGAAAAAAAAGAGAAAATTTTGATATCCAGGAGCTGATAAAATTATCCAAAAAAGGAGAAAAAATCACTTTTGGACCGGTATACCGGCTGGTCCGGTCAAACAAACTTTTGACACCACTTTTTGAAAATTTCAACAAAATATTCCCAGAATCGAAGTTTGAACTCAATACGAATGGTTAGCTCAGGACGTTTAAAAATCAGCGTCGGTTAGCGATTTCAAGCGAGTCGCGCTCAATGAAGTACTAGAAAACAGCACGAACAAATTGTATTTTCAGTTTAGAGATAATTGAACATTAATCTTGCTTTCACAAAACAAATCGAAGCCTCTGATTGGCGACCAATCAGGAACGACCTTTCAAAAGTGGGCACTATTTTCACTTCAAAGATACTCCTCCCTGAGTTTTAAGAAGAGGATATTTTATAGCTTTATTGACCACAACGAAGTAGGCAGAACCCAAGTTTCGTTTAACTCAAAAAAAATTTCATCGGCGCTTAAATGAGCAAAAAACTTGTTTTTGGCCTTATTTTGAGTGCTCGGGGAAATACTACTCTCCCTGGATTTTGACGGCAGAACACCATATACGCCGCAAACCCGAGTTCCACAATTTGCATTTTTGTATTCGTCATCGTCTTTTTGGAAACCGCGATTCAAAATTCTCAGAGAAATTTCCAAAATTTGAAAAAATCACACTGAATATGTTTCAATCGCGAATAAAATACTTTTTTATGACAAATGAAAATTAAAAGACATCATGATCATTATTTTTTGTCATATTTTTCAGAAAAAAAACATTTTAAAACTAATCTAGAAAATTTCATGTCCGAGTCTTTAAATGCGACTAGTACTCCCTTAAGCTCAAAAATTGAAGTTTATCCTGTGAAAAAAAAAGTTTTGATATCCAGGAGATAGATATAGTTCAGGCTTGTAAAGGGATGCATCCCCGACCGAATTTTCAATCCCCATCCCCATTTTTTGACTATCTTTTGCTTAAACCTGCGCAAAAAAGGGATAGAAAACCTACACAAAAGCGATCCCTTTTACAAGCCTGATCTAGTTGTACCAAAAAATTGAAAAAAATCACTTTTTGGACCGGTATACCGGCCGGTCCGGACATACAAAAAACTTTAAACACCATTTTTCAAAAATTTCAAACAAATATCTCTTAGAATCCAAAGTTTGACTTCGAACCGAGTTACGGACCGTAACTTACGGTTAGCTCAAGACTAACGTTTCAAAATCAGTAATCCTCGTCGGGTACCCCCTAAATCCATATCAAAACATGTTTAAAACTTCAAATAATTTTACACAAGATGATAATTATTTTACATTTTGATAATTATGTTCATTTTTAAGTTGCAATTTAAAAAAAGTAACATTTTGACACATCGCGTTTGATTGGCTCAGAAGCGAATTCTATTGTTTTTAGCGGTGTTTTGATTGAAATGATCTGAACATAATTCTCGGCTAAGCAATTGGAAACGCGGGTCTCAAAATCTGGGTTGAGGGCATAAATTATCTTACATAATGTCTAAAATCTACGTGTAAAATCTACATGTAAAATGTCTAATAATACTCCTGAGGTTACAATATCTAAAAACTAAAATGTCTTATGATATTCAAATATAAAAGATTAAAATGTCTAAAGATTTGGGGGTGAAATGTCGTAAGACTAAAATGTGTAAAAAAACTATTAAAAAATAACAAATAATCGAAATTTCTAGTTTTACGGCTTTTGATTTCTCCCAAAATATTTTGAATTAAAAGGCCAGAACGGAGAGAATATTCGAAAATAGATTCAGAGAAATAAAGGAATTGCAGCCCGTTTGCGAGATATTCCCAAGTCTTTCCTTTGTTCTCGGCAGATTTATCCGAACTTCGAGCATCAAGCAATAATGCAGAAATTCATGTTTTGCAGCCAATCTCCTTAAAAAGTAGTGAGTTAATAGAATCAACTAAATAAACTCCCCAACTTGTTTAATTCAGGTCTAAAATCGCGAAAAGTTTTTTGCTCACAACTCGAGGGTTTACCAGTTATGATACGAGAACTTTATACCAAATTTTACAGTGTAAATTTTAGCAATACATTATGATATTTCGTCGTATTCTAACACACAATAGCCGTTGGTTGAAGCATCTGTTCTTTCTGCAAGTGAAGAAAATGTTTTAATGGACAAAAATGACCATTTTTTGATTGAAGGTACTTTTTGGTTCTATTTTATAAGCTCATCGGTTTGATAAAAATAATAAATTAGCTCATTTCACATTTCATCCTAATTTACCCCCCCTCCCCCTTACGCATTTTTTCATTATTAAATGACCCCGAGGAGCTTACATATTGATGGTAAGTAAGACTTCGGAGATTTACAAATTGGCGTATGAGGCTCTACTAAAATTTGAGCAAAAATAAAACGGAGATTTCTACTTTCTCATATTCTTGCTGACCTGGGGGACTCGGAAGTGTCATTATGATATAATTTTGCGACCTCGTGTTCCGCAGAAATTGCTCATGTTAAAAAATTTTCGACTGTAAAATCCATTCTCGGCGAGTAATTTGAAGCATAATATGAGGCTTCAAAACCTTCACAGACATGTTGTGAAAAACTGTGTGGATTATGATCAAGATATATACAATTTTTATTGGATAATGAATAACTTTATTTTGTTGCCAAAAGCTCTCGTTATTCCTATAAGAGAACAAGTAATAACTATACTTAATAAAAAGAAATTCACAAGGAAGGCTTAAAAAATACATGCGAAACCGATTCACTGAAAAATTTTCAAATATAACTTTTTACGAAAAAATTTTGAATGCAAGGGGTTTTGTTTATATGACGACCAATTATTCAGAATAACATAACAGTTCTATTAACTTTTTCATTAAGTCTCTTTCTCGATCAAAGAACGTAACTTTAATTGTTCGAAATATTCGCACATGCCGATTGTAACATACGCCATAATGCGAGTACCGAACCTCTGAAAAAATGATTAAAAATAAAAAAACTACATGTTCTCCTTTGGAAGATGCGCAATTTAATTTCCAAAGACCGCGTAGATTTGAAAAGGCTATCGAAGAAATTGGCCACTCTTCAAGTCAATCGAATTGTAGTAAAATTATTAATAAATTAAACCCCAAAATTTTTACCCCCCTTTAGATTTGAATGACTCAGATGTCCAACATTTTATTTAGGACATTTTATCTTTAAATTTTTCGATTTTTAATTGTATATCAAAAATCCTGCAGATTAATATCTTTAAATAATTGCAATTCAAAGTTTAATTCAAAAGTTTCATTTACTTTTCTGTGATCAATTATAAATTGAAACTGCTTATAAAGTATATATATCTGCAATTTCTTATTCAAAATGTTCTCTTTGTTGGAAACAGTTCATGCTGATAGTGTTTTAAATTGAAAGTAATCCAAATTGTAACTGTCAAAAATCGTTATATTAATTTTATTGGCTCATTTTGTCGTCTTTTTATCAGGTCATTTTGAGTTCAGATTTTTTAGTTGCAGAAATTTTTATTTTTAGACATTTCACTCGCAATATTTCAAGTAAGTTTTAGACATTTCAATCACTTTTTATTTGTATTCTTTTAGACAATTTAGTTTTTAGACATTTCAGTGTTAAGACATTTTAGTTTTAGACATTATGCCCCCAACCCTCAAAATCTAACCTTTTATTTCAATTGCTACTCAAATAAGGACCAATGAATCGGTCCCTCAGAACACATTTTGAAGAATTTTGCTGCGATTCCAAAACAAATATAAACTTTTTCTAAATATTTGGTTCCAATATTACTGGGGATTGATTAATCAAGATTTTTCGCCAATGTTTTACTTGTGAATAAATTATTTTCAAACTAGACATAAAATACAAGTCTGAGATGAGCCAGTTTTTAGAAAATTGTTTTTTGCATGCGTTTAACTTGAAATGGACATTTATTGATATCTACAGACAGATATTTTTTTTGGTAGTAAAATTTCTTATTTAACTCTTGTGAGCATGGAGCCACAATTGTGGCTCAAGCATACTTAAAATAATTGAAAAACTGTAAAAAACGGGATCGTAGATATTTTTTTCAAACACATTATAAAGAATTTTGATTCGGTTCCTAAAAAATAATTGAAATTTCCAGTGTTTGGATTTTTGGCCTATGTTTCACTTCCTGATAAATTATTTCGAAACAATATATAAAATATAAATGTGAGATTAGTCAGTTTTTAAGGAAGTGTTTTGTGGATGCATAACAGTTTAAATAAAATAAAATTAAATTTATTGGTATCTAGGGGCAGATATTTTTCTCGGAAGTGGAATTTCAAAATTGTCAACTTCAAGTATAAAAAAACTTAATTGTAATAAAAATGAATTTAAGCATTCAAGAATTGTCTAAGTTGTACTTCATTACCATACTTTCTTGAAAATAATAAAAAAATGTGAAATAATCTGCTTTCATACGAAAAATAAACCGTTTTTTATCAAAAATCATGATTTTTCCATCAAAATTTTCGACTTATTTTTAAATTACTTTTGATTTATGAAATATAAATCAAAGCGGACAAAACTATGACGTAGGCCAGATACTTGTGCATCCTTTCCGACAAAAATGTAACTTATGAAGCCAACTGTGACCGTGTCTCACGTGATATAGTATACNGTTTAGTGCATGCATAACAGTTGAAATAAAAATATATTGGTATCTAGGGGCAGATATTTTTTTTTCGGAAGTGAAATTTCTAAATTTTCAACTTCAAGTATCCGATGAAAAAATGTAATTATTATAAAATTAAATTTAAGCAATCAAAAATTGTCAACAGTTGTACTTCATTACCATATTTACTTGAAAATAATAGAAAAAAGTGTAATAATCTGCTTTTATAGAGAAAAATAAACATTTTTTATCAAAAATCATAATTTTTCCATCAAAATTTTTGACTTATTTATAAATTACTTTTGATATAAATCAAAGCGGACAAAACTATGACGTAGGCCAGATACTTGTGCATCGTTTCCGACAGAAATGTAATTTGTGAAGACAATTGTGACCGTGTATCACGTGATATGGTATACCTTGCTTTTCTCCCTATGTTTTCTAGAACTAAAAATGAAAATTCTAGAATATAAAATTTCGGATGCAAAAATATTACCTTTCATCTTCCTTATGCAGAAAAAATTGAAATTCCAACTACCTTAAGCTTTCTGTAAACAACATTCAAAGTATAGCCACAATTGTGGCTCTGGTGCCTTGGCGGAACTTTTTTTTATATGCTCACAAGGGTTAACGACTGAAAACTCAAGTTGATTTTAGCTAACATTTTTTGCCCACGAATTTTTTTGTTCATCCTCGAAAAAGCTTAAAAACTACTTTCAATTTATTTTATCGATTTATTATCCAATCACGAAGTCGTTTTTTATTCCTCGTTTCAGATTCATGGCCCTAAATATTTTGGTTATGAGTCTCCCTAACAACCAATACAAAAGTGAAACTTAACCTTTTTCAGTTTTGCTAACCATTTAAAGACTCTGGTTACAGAGGTAGGAGGCCGTTTAGAGCACGTGGTGGGCGAGGACGTGGTGGATCTCATAGAGGCAATTATAACTGAGATCCCTCAGGACAAAAAAAATGGAAAATATTGGCGAAAAACTACGAAATCTATTTACTGTAATTTCAAGGACTGCGTATTTTTTATTCACTGTTTTTATTTATCTTAAGCTTAACAAATATATTTGATTTGCTGCCCGAAAATTGGAAATTCACTAGGGTCACGACGAAAAGAAAACTTCTCATAAATTCTGCTTCATTAGATTTTAAGCTGGTTATATTCACCTGATAACTGTTTCAACATGATAACTGTTTCAAAATAATGTCTGTAATCTTTAGTAATAAAATGTCTTCAAAGGCTCTTTAAAAGAGCTATCAAAAGAAAAGGGACCTATAGCTAGGATGCGAAGCGGTTACTAAAACCGTTGGAGGAAATTATTACACGTTATGGGGTTATCGCTACAAAAAAAATATTCCGAGCACACGAATTTGCGTTAGTACGGTAATAAAATATTTGAAGAATTGTTTTCGCTTATTTTGACAAAAAATGGGTCCCAAGCTTTACCCATGATATTTCTTTATCTTTTTTTGTGAAATTGCGGTGCAGGGGAGGTGCACAAGCTCGATTTTCATACGCAAAACGGGAAAAAATATCGGAAAAATCACCTCATATGTTTTCTGCATTAAGAGATGTGGGGCACGACAATTTGGCTCTCTTTTACACATTTTAAAGCAAAGTTTCTGAGAACCTGGCTTCAGAAATAATTAAATTTTCTTCCAAATACGTAGTACAACTCTTAAGGAGTTGCCAGTACTATTCAGAGCATCTGATAACTCAACCTACGCTCAGAAAATGGTTTTAGTTGGCGTCTCTAAAAAGTACTGAAAGCCTACTCCTCATTCATTTCTCATCATTTTTACTTGTTATTGCAATTTAAGTTCAAATATAATGCGCATCTCCGAGCGGTAGAAAATTTTACAAAATTTGCCTCTTAGTGGTCAAAACAGCGTTGAAAAGTCTAACCAAATAGGTGTTTTGACCACTAAAGGCAATTTTTAAAATTTTCTACGCTCGGAGATGCGCATTTATATTGAAAGTTAAATTGCAAATAACAAGTAAAATGATGAGAATGAATGAGGAGTAGACTTTTCAGTACTTTTTAGAGACGCCTACTAAAACCCTTTTCTGCTCGTAGGTTGAGTATCAGATGCTCTGATAGTACTGGCAACTTCCTTAAGAGTTGTACTACGTATTTGGAAAGAAAATTAATTATTTCTGAAGCAGGTTTCTCAGAAACTTTGCTTGAAAATGTGTAAAAAAGCCAAATTATCGTGCCCCACATCCTTAAGGGGTTCTATAGGCAGCCCATATCTTTTGTACTGAAATTATTTTGACTGGATTTTAGAATTTTTGATCTCCACGTAGATTGTTTAATTATCTAAGAAATCAAATTTGAAAAAAATTTAACATTCTTGAATTGTTTTCATAAATTTGAAACAAGCTTATTTGAGTATATAGGTTCTATAGGAAAGTCGTATCTTTTGAACTTAAAGTGCTAGAGTCTGTTTTATGATTTTTGAACTCAACGTGGCTTTTTAGTCATAAAAACTCAAAAATTACCAAACATTTTCGGAAAAAATATTAAAATTTTTTCTGAGTGTCGAAATAAAAAAAATCTTTTTCTGCTCTAGCGCTCGCTCGAACGGTTAAATATATTTGGTCATAGTTTATAATCCGTTTCCAAAAACATTCAATTAACGAATCGTTTGTCTTAAAAAAACTGATCGGACGAAATGATGTTCAAAAATAAATTTTCAATCGTACTCCTGGAGTAAAAAATGAAATCGTTACATCGGACACAACAAATTTTGTTGACAATTATTACAGAAAACTATAGTGCACGGAAAAATAGTTGCCATATAGCATGAAAAAAATACAACTTTCCGTGGCCAAAATAGCAAAAAACAGTCCTTTTCGCCAATTTTGATACTTTTTTAGTGAGAAAATTAAAAAAAAATCGACAACAATTTTTTCCGGCTTTGAATTTCGCAGATAATGTCAAATTTTGAAACATTTCCTAAATAGGACGAAAAAAAATACGGCTTTTTCAAGAATTGTTTGCTTCTGCTTAACCTCATTACCGGTTGGTTCAACATGCTATCTTGAGAATATAATTTAAAACGTTCTTCAGAATTACGACTACTTATCAGAATGTTTTAGTCACTTCCTATGTCTATGCCGAGAGAAATAAGCAATCAAAAGTCCATTTTGCCTATAGAACCCCTTAAGGGGTGGTCGTCGCATTTTAGGGTTTTAATAGCAATTGCCGCAAAAGTACAAATCGTCGGACCAACTTTTACCTCTCTTTGATATATTTAAAAAAAAATCTTGCATCCTAAAAAACAATTCAAATTAACGGATGGCTCGTCCAATCAGAAACGTGCTTACAAAAGTGACGAAATTATTTTTCAAAATGTATCTCCTTCCTGAGTTTTCAAGGTTTAACAATGATTCATGTTTTAAATTAACCGGACAGAACGTGAGCAGACCCCAAGTTGAGTTTTTTTAACAAATTCTTTGATTTGCTTCAGATCACCAAAAAACTGTATTTTGCTCTAATTAACATAGGGTCAAAATACTGTTTTTGGTGATTCTGAAGCAAATCAAAGAATTTCCAAAACTCAACTTGGGGGTCTGCTCACGTTCTGTACGGTTATTCAAATCATGAATCATTGTTGTACTTTAAAAACTCAGGAAGGAGATACATTTTGAAAAAATAATTCCGTCACTTTTGTTAGCACGTTTTGATTGGACGAGCCATCCGTTAATTTGGATTGTTTTTAGGATGCAAGATTTTTGTTTAAATATATCAAAGAGAGGTAAAAGTTGGCTCAAACAATGTACTTGTGCGACAATTGGCTATCGAAAACCCTTAAAATGCGACGACCACCCCTTAAGCGGTGGTGTTAGGGGTTTTGGGATTCAGAGGCTTCGTACGGTTAGACAAATGCAGACTGGTCATTTTTGAAACATACATTAGGAAGATCTATTTATCTCGCGATTCCATTGTCAGTTTAGTACCACTCTCACGAACCATCTGGTTAACCGCGGTTAAACACGAGTCTCTCATTTTTTCAAAAACAAGGATCCTAGAGCTTATATCGGAAAGTTTTGAGATTTGGTAAGAATCCGGAGAATTGTCTGAATTTTAGTGAATCGGTTCTGTTTTTCGATTTTTGCCTCAGGGGTCAGCATTCTGGTTGTATGTGCCGAAAAAGGCTGTTTTTCGACGTTTTGATATAAGCTTTTTCTGTGGAATGCAAGAAACGTCATTTTTGGAATGAAACAAGCCCAAAGGGTGGTGAACATCAAATCGGTCGTACTTTTTAGATTTTCGCCTGATTGCTGTAAATCGACCTAAAAGTGCGCGAAATCGAAAATTTTGAATATGAAAGTAAGAATACAAAATTTAAATGCCACCAAAAGATTTCTTGGGTACGGTTTGCTGGAAACGATATTAGCAACTATGGTCTGATTTCGAACAGAAACGGTGCTAGAGATCAAAAAATAATTTTGATGAAAAACTTTAATTTTTTTCTAGAATTCGCTTGTTGAACATCAGACCATAGTTGCTAATATCGTTTCCAGCAAATAGTATCCAAGGAATCTTTGGTGGCATTTATATTTCTCATTCTCACTTTTATGTTCAAAATTGTCGATTTCGCCACTTTTTTGTCGATTAACACAATCAGGCGGAGATTCAAAAAAGTACGACCGATTCGATGTTCACCACCCCTTGGCTTGTTACATTCCGAAATAACGTTTCTTGCATTTCCACAGAAAAAGCCTTTTATCAAAACGTCGAAAAGCACTCTTTTTCGGCACATTCAACCAGATTGCTGACCCCTGAGGCAAAAATCGAAAAACAGCTCCTATTCACTAAATTCAGACAATTTTCCCGGATTCCTCACCAAATCACAAAACTTTCCGATAATAGCTCTAGATCCTTGTTTCTTGAAATAAAGCTGGGGGACTCTGTTTAACCGCGGTTAACCTGATGGTTTGTGGGTGTGGTACTAAACTGTCTAATGGAATCGCGAGATCAAAAATAGATCTTCCTAATGTATGTTTCTAAAATGTCCAGTCTGCATTTGTCTAACCATACGAAGCCTCTGAAATCCCAAAAATCACTAAAACCACCCCTTAAATTTCACTCCTGATTTCTTCCTATTTTTTGATAAATTCTCCCCAAAGTTATAATTTTTGCGCATCCTAGCTTTAGGTTAGTTAGGAAATTGATATATCGTCCCCTAATTGTTGACCGCTCAAAAGAGATATCACAACTCTTTCGAATCCGAGCCTGTTATTGGCTGCTCTCAAATAAGAGAGCTTGGTGCGTAGGCGCGGGAACTGTTACTCTCGAATGTTTTCTATTATTTGGGTGTTACAATTCATGTTCACAATTCATCATCTTTTCTTTAGCATGGAAATTGTTTTATTTTCAAATTGTAAAAATATTTTCGTGTATTTTTTTGCTACATTTTTTTGTACTGTCCATGCTAAGTCTACCGCCGCCAAAAACAATCACTTTTTCATTGATCACCGCATTTTGCAATTTTGATTTACTGCTGTATTTAACTGTTCAAATAGGCCAGTGGCCGTCCTATAATTTCATTTTGATATAATCGAAACAAATCAAGACGGACACTGTTTCAACTTACTGTACCAGTCTTCCAAATCTAGATGGACAAAGCAATCTAGATTTGAATCTCTCCATTGTACATTTCAGAAATTTAAATCCTTTGATATCTGATTTATGAAACTTTATCACTTAAGTATATCGATAATGATCCCTGAGTCCAAAAAAAAATCTATCGGAAAAATTCGTGGGTAGAGTTCAACAATAAGAAAACTTTTTTCTATCAAAATGTCAAAAAGCATGTTCGTAGTCATGAAAAAGTATTTTCCGCTCAGAATTGATTTTGGGTTAGATAACTGAGGACCTTGTTGGCAAATTTATTATCAACATTTTGGTTTGGTATGTACACCAGTTACTCGCACGTCCCGACCCTGTCGATTTGAAATTGTTTATGGTATATTTTGCAATAAAAAAAGATTATACAATAATTAATGGACACATTTCACAAAAAACATTATATAAAATATTCGTCTTGATAATTGTCGAAAACCAGACAGTTTACAAAACGGCGTTAACAAAATTGAAAAACTTGCATCATTGCCCAAATTTAGTCAATTTAGTGACGGATAAGTGAACATTGTCTTTGATACTAGATATATCATCAATTGTTGAACTTACCGTCTGAGTGAATAAGTACACGTGGTTTTAAGTGTATTAAGAGTAGAGTCTAAGTGATAATATTAATCGAATTCTTCAGAGTTGAAGTCTATATTATAGACTATACTCTAAACACACTTAAAATAGTGATTAAAAAAATTTGCTGAAAATCTAGCAAAAAACGACCAGGAGGCTCCGTAATCGATATGTCCGAAAAAATGGTCACCTTTGATAAAATAAAAATATCTGAATTCTAAAGGAAAGTTAAGTGTCTAATAAGTACATGTGATTGTAAGTGTATTTAGAGTACAGACGAGGTAATATTATAATTCGAATTCTTGAGATTTGATGTCTGTATTATAGACTGCACTTAAAACACTTACAATTATATGTAATGATTATTCACTGATATGGTAAGTTCATACTCCGTGATACAGTGTCATAGTCTATGAGTCATAGACTATGAACTTACCGTCTCAGTGAATAATAAGTACATACTTTTGTAGGTGTGTTTAGAGTAGAGTCGATATACATTGTAGACACAAACTCGCAATAATTTATTTTATTACACCAATTTTATTACGCAAAATGCCTTGTGAGCGATGATTCATAGACATGTTCACGTATCTGTCACTGAAATTACTAAATTGGAGAAATTTTAATTTAATACTCGAAAATTCCACCGGTCCGAACCCTACAGTATGTGTGATTAACGTCAAAAATTGTATTTCTGTAGCCCATCTTATAATTTGAAAAACTGGGTCAATATCAAACGGGAGATGTATTTTTAAAGGGAAGTTTGTTTAAACTAAAGTAAAGTTATTTTTATCAATTTCAAACAATTTTTTTATTTGTTCGTCTTAAAAAATTTAGCTGAAGATTTATCTTTATAAAGAAATTAGGTTTAATTCTTTTTAGAAGGGAACATTCAGTCACCCAAAAAAAATTGATTAAAACCCTATTTGATTTCCGATTATTTCGGTTATTTTGACGGTTAATTTTAAAATTTTAAACGAATGAATTTTTCTTAAAACAAACTCAAAATTCTGAGGTAGAGTTTAAAAACTAAAAAAAATTATAAAACAAAGTAATTGTTTAACGGGAGAATTTTGTTTTGGTTTAATGCTAAAAATAATGATTTAAACGTGTGCGCATTCTTGCGCAAATTCAATTTTAATTTCGTCGTGAAATTAAGGTCATTCACGACGAGATACACAAAAACAAACTTCAACAACTTTTCCAATAATATATTTTTTTGGTTTCAAGGTCAAAATTAGTCAAATTTGTACGATTTATGCCTGAAATTTTATTGTTTTAATCTAATCAGACTTTACGAAATGTTCCAGAAATTGACAGAATTTCAAATTGCGATTTTTATAAGAAAGTTATTTCCAAGAAATATAAAAATAAATTATTCTAGATTTGAGTCGAGCTCAAAATGGAACCAGCCCCAGAACAAATCAAAACAAGGCGAAAAATTGGAAAATGTGCCGTTTGTTTGACACGCTTCGAAAAAGCAGAAAACGTCAAAAATGACTTTACTTTACCCGAACTAGGCCTCATTGGTGCTAACCTTCCCGGCCACATACTCTCAGTTTACTGTAGTGAAGAACACAAGCAAGAAAAAATAAGAATTTTACAGGAAGTTGGACTAGACCCAAATACCTATAGTAAATATTGGGATAGAACTAGAAGAGATCAACTGATGATCGCAATGAAAAACTTTAGGAACGGATATTAAATTAAAATAAAAAGTTCAGTTTTAGCTCTGAGAAAAGATTGAAATAATAACTGAAGTCCGGTTGAATTTCTCGAAAGCGGTACATTCAATTCGAAAATTTTGGTAAAAAGCCAGAAAAACACCATATTTTGTTTACTTCTCGAAATACCTCTTTTTATGATTAAACTAGTTTTTACCGGTATATCGTTCCGGAACGAGATATTCACAAACGGATTTTTGCATCCAACAGCCAAGGGACAAATAAATGACCAAAATTTTTAGATTTTCCAACGGATGTCCGGTGATACCGGNACCGGTAAAAATTTGAAACGTCGGTTCTGAGAAAACCCCACGTTCTTCGAAGCCAATTTTTCAACACTTTGTACAACTTTTTCTCAGAATTTTTTTGGTGAATCCGTTTGTGAATATCTCGTTCCGTTTTCAAATGGCAGGGTAAAATAAGGTGGCCCTACCTAAAAAAAAGTTACCTATGCACTTTTGCGCGCGTCCACACCCATAGCTTAACTAAGGCAAGCCCATCACAGGCGCGGATTCAAAAGCGTGGTGCGGCAAATACATTTAGGCATCGTTACTGTATACCGTATACTGGTGATAACGAAATAGTCTTTTTGTCGAGATATAAACATTAGACGTCAATCACTTTTAAAACTTTTTGACTCACTAAATGTTCTTGGCTGTTGCATGCAGAAATCCGTTTAGTAATATCATGCTTTGTTAAAAAATGGCATTGGGACAAAGGGTGGGGTAACCTAAAAAAAAGCTACCTAAGGTCGCTTTTTTT
>SCLH01000069.1:243248-261946 GCA_004367855.1 Oikopleura vanhoeffeni | reverse complement strand
TTAAACTCAAATTTTATCCCCAGAAGTGATATTTTCACATGCTTACAAACTTTCTGCACATGAAATTTCAGAGCAAACATAAATATCAAAATTTTATTTTTCAAAAATAGAGTATTTGTATTTGGTTTTCACTACTGTAGTAAAGTGCGGTCGGGCGTATAGTCGATTATTTATGTTAACATAGTTTGCACTTCCAACCCCCCCCCTTCAGCAACGAATCAAGAAACCGAACGTTCACGGTTGGTTGCTACATTCTGTATACAGATACATATGTATTGGGGTTGCTCACCCGTGAAACAGTTTCTGAACCCAAAGTGACGTCATATTTCAAAAATAAATTATTTAAATAACAGATAAAAAAATAGATTTTGACTATAGACCATACGAATTAATCTTACAGTGCCCGATATTATACATACGATATATCACCGATATGAGTTTTCTGATTTTACGAATCCGGCACTAGTTCAATTTTAAATTCTACGGTCACTTTTTTCATAGCAAGTAGAGAGTTTGGTTCGGAAAGCAATGCACAAAAAGTTTGTCTTAATTCAATGTGACATCGAATTTGATAAAAATTTTTTGGGTCACTTATTACATTTTTTAGGGGTGTCAAATTACAAGAAAAAAATTGACGAAAAGTTGTACTAAATGCCAAAAAATTGGCCTCGAAAATGTGTTGTTTTCTCATGACCAACTTTATTTTTCATTTTTACCAGTCCATTACCGCACACCAGTTAACGAAATAAAAAAATTTTACCATTTTTTTGTTAGATACAAAAATTCCATTTTTTCTTACGCTATAAAACTGGATGGAGACAAAGAGTGGGGTCAGATATATTCACCCTCAAAATATGCGTTTTATTTATAAGTACCAAAAAAATTGTGAAAACTTTAAGAAAAAATTTCTTCCAAAATGTTTAAAAGAGATTTTTAAAGCAAATTTGATTAAAATCCGAAATCAGACTAGAAAATAAATTTATCGAAAAATCAGTTACTCAAAATTGTGCAATATGTAGAAACCCATTTGATCTCAATAATCGTGGACATGATGAAATTCCAACTATCCATGGAGGGGGTTTGTGCTCAAACAACTGCAGGCACAAACAAATAGAACTTTATTTAGCTGTTGGATTCAACCCAGAAGACGGTGAAGGTAGAGCCCAAAAAGATCGCTTTATAATTATGATTAAAATTATAGCATTTCAAAAAAATGCTCAAATTTTGAACATTTTGCTCTCTTGTGGTCATTTTTGAAAATTTTAAGGTCATTATCGTTTTCCCTGATATTGATTTCCCCAAGAATGCTCAAATTT
This sequence comes from Oikopleura vanhoeffeni, assembly GCA_004367855.1. Lineage (NCBI taxonomy): Eukaryota > Metazoa > Chordata > Appendicularia > Copelata > Oikopleuridae > Oikopleura > Oikopleura vanhoeffeni. The sequence goes on along the minus strand of SCLH01000069.1, from coordinate 260,630 downwards.
TGCGCTTTAGCGGCACCTATGGGGTTTTAAAGTCATATTTGTTTTCCCTGATATCGATTCACCCAAGAAACAAAACATTGTTGTAATTGTGAAACTTTTCCCAAAAATCGAGTCCCGAGTTGTCCGTCCCCAATTCTAATTTTTAATAATTTCCAAAAAATTTATAATCACTATCAAAAGCACATCAACATTTTTAACCATTTTTCAAGGTATGCCTGATACGAAACAAAAAGAGGCTATGCATAGATTGAAGAAAGAATATCAGAAAACAAGAAATATCACAAAAACAAGATCAAAAAAAACCAAAAAACCTAAAGATCCAGAGGTCATCGAAATTACTGATGATGTTGATTTTTTACAAATGAAGAAAGACATAGAAAATGCAGGTTTATACAGAAGATAATTGAATCATTTACAGTATCCTTAGAAGGGGATGTTTTTACTCGCTATTTTTAGTGTGTTTATCATTCCAACCAGTTAAAATTTAAGTAAGCTTTTCAAAGACGCTTTATTATTTACAATTCACAACAAGTTCACTATTTAAGGTAGCTTATTTTTTAACTCAACCCACCCTACTCAGGTAGTTTTTCTTTTAGACGCGACAGATTTGATTTTTTACCATTTTGTCATTATGAAAAATCGTAAGAAAACTTAATTTTTGGAATTTTATTTTTCCGCCATCAGTGTTAAAATTTTTTCTAGTTTCGTATGATACCCATATTGGGTCATTTATGATCATTTGAAAATCTCGAATTTTGAAAAAATTTAGAAAATTAAAAAAAGTTTTTGGCCTAAGCTTTTTTAGTTTCCAGTTGAATGCGAAAAACCGTTTTGTGATATTTCATACGGTTCGTCTGTGGTGAAAAGTCAAATCTGTCGCGTCTACAAAAAAAACTACCTCAGTCATTTTTCTCGAAGACCATACCAGATATCAACGAACAGTTTTTTGTTATATGTAACCAAGTAAATTTGTGGCGACCAAAACTTTTTGTTTTTCTCTCCTTGAACTGGTTGGCCGGTAATCAACCTCTGAAATCACCTGTTTTTCTCAGGCTAACAAGGAGAATTTTAAGGAAGAATTATAAATTAATTTAAAATGTTGTTTTTTGCACGTATCTGTTAATCAATTTCAACCTATCAACCGATTATTATCAATAATACGTATATTTCGATTTGAATAAACAAAAAAATGAGCTGACTGAGATTCGAACCTATAGACTTCCAGTTTAGAACATCATTTACCGGTGCACCGGTTGACCAGGAAAACAACGAAAGGTGTTGGTCGCCACAAATTTACTTGGCTACACATAGCAAAAAACCGTTTGTTGATATCTTGTATGGTCTTCAAGAAAACTGACTGAGCAGGGTGGGTGGAGTTAAACAAAACTACCTAATTCGTTTTTCTTTAAAACCCTTCAAAATTTTAAATTGCTACCTGCATGAAATTAAAGTGGCTTCGTCGCGATTCGATAACATTTTCGATAGGCTAGAATGTAATTTTTCATCCGATTTATTTAAATAGTATGAGTTATACTGAATTCCGGAAAAAATTAGGTGGTTTTTTCATAGAACACACCCTTGTCAGCATAATTACCTCGAGTTCATAAGAGATATCGACAAACGGTTTTTGTATCATGTACTCAAGTAAATTTGTGACATTTTTGTTTTTATCCAATTCAAATGGTTCACCGGTGATAGATCTTTCAATATACCGGTTTTTCTCAGGCAAAATATGGGAATTTTTGAATTTTTTTTTTTCGTAAATAAATCAATCGAAAATTTAATTATTTGTACGCTTCTGTTAATCCGTTACCACATAGAGACTGAGTATTATCAAGAAGACATAAATTTCCGTTAAAATAGACAAAAAAATGAGCCTTTTGAGATGCGAACTCATAGACTTTAGGTTTAAAACATTGATTACCGGTTGACCTAAGAAAAGTCAAAAAATTATCCATGTCACAAATTTACTTGGGTACATGATACAAAAAACCGTTTTTCGATATCTCTTATAAACTCGGAGTAATTATACTGACAAGGGTGGGTTCCATTAAAAAAAGCTACCTTATGTTTCTTTTCGAATTTGCAAATAATACCCTTATCGCCGATTAGTTATCGGTCTCTGAAACTAGTTGAAGCTAGGATGTGAAGCGGTAGAACTACATAGAAAACTACGGTAATTAATGACACTTCAATGACCTAACGGGGTGATTGTTCCAGAAAGAAAAATAGGTCATCTTTTAAAAACCATTTTCTGACCACTAACTTCCGTTTTTAGGATATGAAAACAAGTTTTGGTCATTTTGTAGGAAAAATTATGCAAGGACGGACTTTAAATTTTCTTCTAAAAAAATTTCCCTAGCTTTCTCTAGTCATCTGTTTCATCTACAGCATGTCACAGTTTTGCTTGCGATCTTAGGTTTTTGCTTTAGCTCACCTCTGCCAATTAAAACGTTTAGATTTACAAACACGAAGGTGTTCAACTGGTTTAAATTCTCATTGACCAACAGTGTTAACACTAAAATTAAAATTAGTTTCAAGCAAAATCTAAGATCACCAGCAAAAAATGTGGCATGCTGTATATTGTGTCAAAATTTAAGAATTACAAGAAAAACGTGTTTGCTAACATTTCCCAGCTTGTTCTTTTCTGCAACCGGTAATTTGAATTAATAACCGGTATTATTACTGGTAGAAAATCTTAAAATTTTTATTGTATTTTCTCCCTTTAAATTTTGTACAAGTTTTTTCGTTTCGTTGATATGCATAGTTCAAAAGTTAGAAATTTGCCCGCTGCGCATCCTAGTTATAGGCTGTATCTTATGGCGGATTAAGGGTATGGACCATACCGTATGGTGGTTCCTACCTTTTCTGCAGTAATTATGTCATAAAAATGCCCCAAATCAATCCTTTATGTTTAAAACCATAAAACAACCCAAATAACAACAAAAAAGAGTTTTTTAGATTTTTTCAGAGTATTTTTTTCAAAATTAAGTGGAAAATTAACGTTTGTTTCATTTGAGTCAAATGATTTGACCACTAAAACTTCAAAATTTAGACATAAGTCAACTTTCTCTTAAGTGTTTCCCTAGCTTTCTTTTGAGCCTACTTTCAAAAAAATCAAAGCACATTTTTTCAGAAATTCTTTCACGTGACCTTAAAAATTCATATTTTGAGTTTGGGGTCGAAATTGAAAAAACGGCTATCCTTGAGTTTTTGTTTGTTTTGAGCTTCCTTTTCCAAAAATTTGAGTGAATTTTAAAATTTAACCTAGGAGGAGATAGATTTTCCGATGAACAATGTCCAAAAAACGGTTTATCGCATATTCTGGAAAAAATATAGCACTTATCGACAAAACGGCTCCCCTTGAGTTAGACTTACTAATTCTACAAATTATGTAAAATGTATGTTTATTTAAAAATAAAACCTGGGAGGAGAAAGATTTTCTGTTTTGGCTAAGGTCTCCCTGTCTCGGTCATGTGTCTGGGAGTGTATGCATGTTTTGACACATTTTTTACGCAAGAAGAAGGCTAGTTCTTCAAACTGGCTAATCTGAATACTATCCTTGAAGCCCTGTTTGGCTAATATTTCATCGGAAATATGTCAAATTAGGAAGCACGATTAAGTAGGACGAATCGCGATTCGCCTCGACGCCACTTGAAACTAACTTGATATAAAACCAAAGTTTTCTCAAGAAACATATTACTGCCATACTTTTCTTAGAATAATTTGTAAAAATTTAACGAAAAATTTAGAGAAAGAAGATAAAAAACGAACAAGAGAAAAATCCGACATTAATAAATTGACTCAGCAAATTAACAGCCTCAAAAATACAATCCCCAGAGAGCCTGCAATGTCACAAAATGCATGGCCGGAATCTTCATATCCACCTCAAATGGGTTATCCAAATCCTATGGCAATGTATCCCATAAACGGTTTTCCGGGAATGTTGGTCCCCCCAAATCCCGGAATTCCGCCGCCTGCAGTCCCTCAAATTCCCGTTGCATCATTACTTCCCGACCGTCGATTTCCCCGAGAACATTTGAGGTCACCAAGCCCAGATTCAAAAAGACGGAGGACAACTTCAAGCGGTTCTAGATCTTATGAAAGGTCAAATTCATTCAGATTAGAGTATGACGACGAAAATGCATCAAGGAGGCATAATTCAGAATATCAACCTGTCGACGATATTTACGCTGACTTAGAACCTACGCGAATGGGGATGACTATGGACGGACACGAAACAGATGATAGGCACGTGGTATCTAAAGGGGTACTCTTCTTGAAAAAATAGCAAGATCAGAATTTAAATTTTTTTAGATACCGAATGAAAATGCCAATTTATGGTTTTTGTGGCGTTTTACTACCTACACATCAATATAAGTCGTATTTTTCGGACTGGTGAAAATTTTAATTATTTCAAAATACTTTTTCCAAAAACAGAAAATACATCTGAAAATACATTTTGCTATAGGTAAAAAATACATAACATAAAAAAAGGAAGAATTTTGCGGCCATTTTTTGACGAGCATCATGAATTGTCAAATTGTGTTTCTTGACACCAAGGGAATCAAAGAAAAAAAATTATATGGAGTCATATTGCACATCAGTAAAACAAAAAAAATTTTATTGCTATTCAAAAAATAGGAAAATAGAATTTATTTCATGCTTTGAATAATATCAAATAAATTTTATTTTAATATTTTGGAATTGCAATAAAATTATCTTTCTACTGATGTGCAATATGAGTCATATTTAGCATTTCCACCATTAATTTCGACCTATAGAAATAATAGGCTGATTCTGCTGAATTTGAGCTGAGGTTAACTTATATTGAAACAGTTGGAAAAAAAATTTAAAAGAAAAATTTTGGTCCGTCACGGTGCATGAAAATATAGCGATTTTTCGTTCTTTTCGAGTAATTAATTAATATTAAAGACAGATGCGAAATCGGGTTAGTTTTTGGAGTCAACGTCACTTACATACAATGAAATTAACCCCACTTTTTGGAAAAAAATAGAAAAATCACAAAATTATGATTTTTTCTCGAGAAAAAAATCGTAAAAAGTGAGAAAAAAGGGATGCCCGTTTGATCCGACTTAAATATTTTAATTATCAATTATAACCGCCTCGTTGAACTGGACGTATTAGTACCAGTTTTTGGTACAGCATACATCTCATATAGAATGGTGTCATCTAACTTGGAATTTTCGTTTTCAATATTTCTAGACGAAACTTTTGTAAATTTTTGCAGAGGCTTAGACATTAAAAAGAATATAGAAAAAAATCAATTTCTTCGAATCTTTTTTTCCGTATTTTTTTTAAATTTGATCTGTAAAGCTGCAAAAAAAATTACAAAGCAAAGGATATTTTTTCCAAGTTAGAAGAATACTCAGAAAAATTCGAAAAATTCACAAAAAGTGTAATAGGTCGACACCTATCTATTCTGAGATGTATGTACATATTGAATATAATAAAAAAATGGCAATTCTCAATATTTTCAGCTGGTGATTCCAGAAAAATTATAGTTTCGAAAAAATTTTTGCACAAGAATGAAGGGAAAATTTTCAACAATATTTCCAATTATTTTGTATTCTTCGAAAATAGACAAAACCATGTCGAGTAGGATTTTTCAAAATAGCCATATAAAAAATTACCGTGGTCTCTTTTTTTGAATTTTTTTGTGGCGCGTTTTAAACAATTTAAAAAAAAATTTAAAAATTTCAAAAATTTTTTTTTTGATTTTAAATTGGTTGAAACGCCCACAAATTTTTGCGAAAAATTCAGCCAATTTTCAAAAATACGGGTTAGTTAAAATCCCAAAACCCAAATTTGCAGAATTTTTTTTCCCATAGAGCCACCTTCAGGCGCAGGGCTGTTTAATGGGCTATCACTCAAATCAAGAAACTTAATATTTCTTTCAGTAAAAAAATAATTCACAGTTATGAGACCTTATGAGGTTGTATTTTAAGCCAAAAAACCTGTTTTATTTTCGAAAAACCTGTTTTTTGTCATAAAATTCGATTTTTATGCTACGTACTATTAAGATCATGAGAAAATTCAACCTACGCTCAGAAAATGGCTTTTAGTAGGTCTCCCAAAAAGCTATCTCCTCTTTCGTTTGATATTATTTCTTTCTGTAATTTGGCAATCGGTCTCAATTTATTAATACGAAAATCATCTGAAGCCTTTTTTTGAAATGTATGCCTCTAGTGGTCAAAACAGCCAATTTGGGAGGCTCACTGAACAGCTATCTCCTACATTTTTCATGGAATTTTTTAAATTTATGCTGAAAAGTGTTGACAAATCCTGGCTTAAAATCGTCTGGAGCCATTTTTTGAAAATCTTGTCTCAGGCTGTCTGAAATTGCTTGTGAATTTCCTGTTTTTCTAAAATTTTGAAAATATTTTTGACAAAAAAAGATGAAAAATTGAATTTTAATTATTATTTCGAGCAGTATTAAAAGTCAAATGACTTAATTCACAAAATATGATAGATATATATGATATGATAGAAAAAATTTTAGATCGAAATTGGTACTGATAATTCGAAATCACATAAAATTTCACCTTAAATATTAGCCCCCCTAAACCCGATTTTTTGTGAAAAAATCTTAAAATTCAAAGAAAAATATTTGGAAAGCTTCAGATATCGTCACCCACTCCCTTACGCTCAATTTGACAGTTTTTTCGTCGATTCACCACGAAACGGCAGAGGTGGAAAATCGGGAAAAATGCAACAAACGAAATTTAATAAATATTCAATTTTGTTTTTTTTGCATTTTGCAATTGCACCCTTTGGAACCCATCGAGTAGAATTATCAAATTATCGAATCAGCTATCCGAACTTGAAAACGTCCTGGATCTAAAAGAGGAGCAGCTCAAAATGAAAGACGAACGAAATTCTATTAAAGATTACACCATAACAAATTTACGCTCAGAGTTAAATGAACAAAATCTCAAATATTCGGATCGGATCGATGATTTGAAAAGAGAATTGAGTGAAGCCAAAAATATGCAATCCTATTATGATTCCATCGAAACTGATCCGAAAATGCGTAAGTATAAAATAACGTTAAATTTATTGGAATATTAATTTTTTAAGGTCTTTTTTTAACTGACCCTCTGTGATTTAGACTGGGAGAACTAGACAAGATAGCGATAAATGTTTTTTTGCATGTGAAACCTTGAGAAAAAATAAACGGTGAAAATCAGTCCTGGAAATTGCTGAAAATTACCGGAAAAAAAGAAAAATTTTCACCATTACAAATTCGGTCAGGATTCAGATGCAAAAAAAACGTTTGTCTATATCTAGTCTGCTTCTATCAGAGCAGAAACCTCTTAAGGGTGTGGGTGTCGCTGATTAGGCTGCTTTTCCACTTGGTTTCTCGGTAAATTGGCAAAATTGGTATCGCAAAAATTTGTTAAACTTGAAGAACCAGTCTTCAAGATCATTTCAGAACTTATTGTAATCTGATACAATTCAACCTACCCTCACACAGGCACCTTGAATAAGCATCCCCGAAAAACACTAAAAAGCTATCTTCTCCTAGAATCGTCATACATTTTATCTAATTTTTTATGTCATGCTCCAAAGAAGCAGTACGAACAATCATTAGAGGCCGATTTCCGAAAAAAAAATTTCGACGACCAATTTTCTTTTCGTTAAAATTTTTGTTTCGGTTTTTTCGTTACAAACAAAATTTAAAAAAAGGGCTTTAGTGGATTGTTTTTACTGCTGCTCCGGAGCCTAACATAGAAAATTGATGACAATTTTAGGAGGAGATAGCTCTTGAGTGTTTTTTTGGGTGGCTTATTGCAGGTTTCTGTGTCGGCGTAGGTTGGGTTGTATCAGATTAAAATTAGTGTTTAATTGACCTCGAACACTTCTCCTTCAAGTTGAGCAAGTTTGTGCAGTAGCACACTATCCAGATCAGCTAGAAAACGCGTGTAAAACAGCATAATCAGCGACACCCACACCCTTAAGTGGGTCCGTTGAAAAAACGACCCAACGAAAAAATAATTGATAAAAAAGATAAAGAAAATACTGGATTACTGTTTGCATTCAAAACGTATTTTTTAATTATATGTTATAACTACGATTATTGTTGCCAAATCTGTATCTTACAATTTCATTTAAAATTTGTTAAACCGATTTAAGGTAGCTTTTTTCTAAAGAAACTCCGCTCTGGAGACCAAGCCATAAAAGATATCGGGAAACGGTTTTTTGTATCCAATAGCCAAGCAAATTTTAACGGTCAAATTTTTATCAGATTCTAAAAACCGTTTCCCGATATATTGTCAACGGTCTGGTCTACAAAGGGGGAAAAACAGATAACGACTGATTATTTATGTAAATTTAAGTAAAACTTCTTTTCGAAGCCCCAAAAAATGTTGAGTATCAGTACATGACGAGCCTTCATAGTTGATCGATTATACCAAAAAATAAGTTTAATTTCGGGCTATTGAACGCGTTATAAAACGGACTATTAATTTTGCAATTTTTCTGAAAGCCGGTTTTGCAAAATTACTGTATTTTTTGTGGCAATTTTTCGATCTTTAGAATTATTTCCGTCCGCTCTTTATTTTTAATTGGAAATGAATGTAATCGTGAAAATGGGGTGACATAAAACTTTATTGCTAAACTATATTAACCATTCTATATACTGTATATAATATACAGTATACTAAGGTAGTTTTTTTTTGGACGTGACAGATTTTATTTTTTACCATTTTGTCATTATCAAAAATCGTAAGAAAACTTAATTTTTGGAATTTTATTTTTCAGCCATTAGTCTTAGAATTTCTTCTAGTTTCGTATGATACCCACATTGGGTCATTTGAAAATCTCGAATTTTCAAAATTTTTGAAAAAAAATTTCGGCCTGAGCTTTTTTAGTTTCCAGTTTAATACAAAAAACTGTTTTGTGATATCTCATACGGTTCGTCTGCGGTGAAAAGTCAAATCTGTCGCGTCTAAAAAAAAACTACCTAAGGATGAGCAGAATTCGAACTCTTTTTTATGACAGTTACTGTAATGTCCCTCTAGCGTGTTAACCAATTATAATAGGCATTGTCTATATAAAAGCTTCGCTCCTAACATTACCATATGAATCTCCACTCCGAATATGGTTTAATTTTGGTCGGAATGATGCAGTCGGTTGATCGGCTGAAACGTGCATTCTAAATAAAAAACAGTTTTAACGCATTCAGCATCATTTGAAACGCCCCCCCCCGACCGCAGCGGGGTGGAGATCAATATCCGACTGGAAGACACTTAAGAAATATACTATATACAGTATGTGTTTTTTTTACTTGCGAAATGAAAATTGCCATTCAGGTAATTACGGCCAATAAAAAAGGGTAACTAGGTGGATTATATTTTCAAACCGTTGTCATCGACTATAGTCTATAGCCCAAGGCTTTCAAAATTGAATCCACCTATGTGTTACCAACTAGAGTTACCATTTTTAATTGGCCGTAATTACCTAAATGACAAGTTTCATTTCGCAAGTAAAAAATCACATACTGTAATAGGAATAATATAATATGAGTCAAATAAAGTGTCGAAGAAAAAACAGGTTCTTACGATTCAATGGATTTCAGGGCACTAATGAGTCATATCTTTCATAATCTTGAAAGCCTTAGAATTTAATTATCTGTCATTTGACATTTGTCTCGAGAAAAACAGATTATATTTATCAGCTGGAACGCTGTAGATAATTGAAGGTTTTCGTTTTTCTCGACAGTATATTTTTAGAATTTTAAAAACAAAATGAAATAAATTTATAAAATGAAAACGTGAAATCAAGAATTTCTAAATTCTGGTGAAAAATTTCATCAAAAACTAATAATCTGGACTGCGAAAATTTCTCCATAATAAAAACTTCGTTTCAAAATGTCATTTGTTCATTAGGGGCCGTTGTACATCAGGGGTCGATATAAATTAGGGGCCGTTGTACAATAAGGGCCCGTTGTACAATAGGGGGCCGTGGTACAATAAGGGCCGTTGTACAATAGGGGCCGCTGTAAATCAGGGCCGTTGTACATCAAGGGCCGTCGTGAATCAGGGCCGCTGTACATCCGGACCGCTGTACAATATTTTGAGCTGTTGTAAATATAAGGCCGTTGTACAATATCGGCCGTCGTACAATATTGTCAAAACCAGGTTTATTCGATTTTAATTTTACCGGTTATTTTCCGAAAATTAGTTAACCACTAAAAATCACGACTAAAAACAAAAATCGAGTTAGCAGCTTGAAAATTAAAATAATTGTCTAAAATTTGAGGGTCCTTAAACAGACTAATGGGTTATATAAAGATTAAACAAATTCTTGGTAGATTCTGGTGAAAAATACGATTTGATCAAAGAAATTCGCCGAAAATCCAAGGAGAATCGAGAGCTTGAAGACAAAATAAACACATATAAAAAGAGAGAGCAGCAATTGCGCGAAACTTGTGAAGCTTGGAAAAAAGAAGTTGATACTGTGCGAAATGAGCTTCAAGAAAAACTTGATACAATGCGTTATAATCACGAAGCCGTTATCAATACTGTTAAACTTTCTTACGAGGCCGACTTGAAAAGGTTGAAAATCGAAAACAGTGATTTTTCTCAGAGAATTTTTGCTACGAATTCAAATAACGAGCTTTTGAGACGGCAATTGATCGAGAGACCAGAGGCTATGTATGAGCAACCAAGATTAGGGCCTAGTCATTTGGGACCACCAATGGCAAACTTTCACCCTGGGCAACACCAAGGAACTTTGACAAACTAAATTTGCCCGAAGAATCTTATATTTTGAATTTTTCTGATAAAAAAGACCCTAAACGACAAGAAATGCCTTAAAACGCAACAATTTGATAACTTGTTCGACACGCTGTTCTCATTTTCTTCGCAGTTCATGGTTTTTTTAACTCTAAAATTTTTTTGTTGTTTTATCTGGAATTTTCCTTGAAAATCGAATATTCTAATACTTTTTGGAAAATAAAAATTGACCCAGTTGACTGATATCTACCAAACTGCTCTGAGAGGCACGCCTTAGTCGGGCAAACATTTGGCTTGATTTTTTTCTTTAGCGCTATTTTTCCAATTTTTATATCAAAATTCTTCTATAAGGACAGAATGATAAAAATATGAGTCGGTGTCTAGTTTTAAAAAAATATAATTTAGTTTAATTTCACCCAAATATTTGATTAAAACTTCTGACTGCCATTTTAATCAGTGAAAATCCAAAATTTATTTTACAGCCTACATTTAGAAGCGCATCGCCCCTTTAAAAAACAGTATGTGTCTTGTAATGGGCATCATCTTCGATATACATTTTCCTGGAATTTACATTTAATATATAACAGGGAATTTCCTTCATATACCGGATTGTTACTTCAGGCGATAACTTTGTCTCGATAATGGAGTCAGCGATGTAATATACTTTTTTACCATTATTACTTTTGGTGATTATTATTTTAGGTCGGACGATTTAAATCCAAGGCAGGTGGCGAAACCGTGATCAAAACCCCATTATTTTATATTTTCAGTTGGCTTCAAACCCTTTCGCATATGCCATATGGGCCTATGGCCTATAGGCCCAACTGCGTTTTCAATTTCAAATTATTTTGCGGATTTTTAAGGGATTTTCCAAGAATTTCTAATATTTTTCATTTGGGAACCTTTATCGATAAAATGATATAAAAGTAACATATTATCTTCGAAAATTAATCATGATTTAGAGTCCTTCTCACGAAATGGAATTTTATATTCTTATGTTGGAATTCGAGGGATTTTTGGAAACTCCCTTAAAAATCCTCAAAATAATTCGAAATTGAAAACGCAGTTGGGCCTATAACATATTCGAAAGGGTTTGGAGCCAACTGAAAATATAAAATGATGGGGCTTTGATCACGGTTTCGCCACCTGCCTCGGATTTAAATCGTCCGACCTAAAATAATAATCACCTTAGGTGGTTTTTGGTATTAAGCGTGCCACCCTTCCCGTGAACGGCAAAACCATAGTCGATATCGAGAAACGGGTTTTTGTATTCAACGACCGACAAAAAAGCTTGAGCTTGAAATGCAATAATTTTCGTAGTTTTGGTTGACATCCAGGTCACCGGATATAAACCGGAATATAATTTCCGATGGGTTCGAATCTCGGTAGGCTCACATTTTTTTCTTGAAGTGAGTCCCAAAAATGTAGTTTTCATGTTTTTATTTAACTGTAGAATTGTATATTTTCGATGCATTTCTGTAAGAAAAAAATCTAATTTAATTGTTTTTTCCATGTTATATACTAAATTGCCTATATCGAAGAATATACTTAGGCGTTACTTAGAGCTGTGATGTCATAATGTATCTCATTTTGTGGTAAAAGTGTCTCTGATTTCCCCAGTAGTTTCCTACAGCTTAGTGTATTTAAACGGACAGGTCCTTAGGACGGGTTGGGCGTGAAAATTTCTGCCAATGGTGTTTAAAAGGACNAATTTTTGGTAAGGAAATTATATGACGGCCCCGCAGGGAAATTCTCGCCAATTTGCTTAAACGGACGGGTTGTGAGTTTCAAGTTGTCTGTTTAAGTACAGTTCACTATAGTTATACTTCCGAATCGGTATAAGGGTAAAACTCATCGTTCAGTATTATTCCGGTCTATAAATTATATTCCCAGTAAAATATTATATGTACGATAATCGTACTACGATTCCAAAAAATATGATTTAGCGATGACGGCTTAATAAAAGTGCATTAAAAGATAATTACATGTATAATACATGAAGTACAAACTATATCGATGACCCCCGTCATATGCGAAATATTTTATTATTGGGCGATTCGCTTCAAAACGTAAGCTCTATACTTTGCATACCATAATTACATTTTACTGGGGACTTTACCTGGAATAATTACATTTTACTCTATTGTTAGGGAGCGCACCGGTCCAATTTCTAAGTTTTAAACGGTCGAAATTAACGGAAACCATATTTAACAGATAAATTAAATACATGTAGCATATTGAGAAATAATCGAATTTTTGGAATAAAATATTCTTAATTGGGTTTCAAAATTCCTTCGTGTTTTACAGGGGTTTTTACTGGGTATAATTACATTTTACTGTCAATAGTATATGTACATGTAATATTTCCCGGCCTCTTAAAACTTTTCAATCGAATGAGTGTAACTTTTAAAGTGATAAATATAAACCCGGATCCAAAATAAGAAAAAATTATAAAGTTTTTGTACTTTTCCGTTAAAAACACGTTGTATAACTTTTTGAAATACTTGGACTACCAGTCTCGAAGGCATCATAATAAATATGATAGTATGTAGAGAGAACCCTACAGACAAAACACCGGAAAACGATTCCCTACAGACTGAACACCGTCAAAAAAGTTCCGAGCACAAAAAAAATTTCGGCCCTCGAGTGTTCAGAAAATTTGTTCTAAAATTTTTATATTTTGATATTACAGGGGGTGCGGCGTATAGTTAGACGCGTATAGTTAGATTCCACGCAAAAACCAACGTAAGCCTCCGCAAAAACCTACGCATTTGAAAAATGTTTTCGTTCCTGGCGTGCGGCGTATAGTTAGAGGCGAAAGATAGGGCTTTTTTTCAAACGTTCCTATGCAAAAGATAGGCGTTTTAAACCAGATTTGTCAGACCCAAATTCCCGGTCGCCGCGACAATGAAAAATACACTTTTTTTAAAAACTGTTCAGATTATAACCAATAAATGTGTCGGTATTTCAAGGAGTTTTAAAAATTCATGTTTTCCCAAACAGTCTCCGCAAGACATGGTGGCTAGCTGAAATCGGGCAATATTATTCAGACATAAAAATATTTAGTTTTTTTCTGGTTTTCTAAGAGTGATTTACTGAAGCATATTTTTTTTCATAATTTTTCCACATATTTGTTTCGTTGACATTTTAAAAGCGATTTTGGGGATAAATTTTGCGAATTCATGTTTATTTAAAATTAACTTTTTTCATTTTTTTTTCAATAAAATTAAATTTATTACATCCTAGAAAAGATTTGTAAGAAAATTAACTTTTTAAATCATACCAAAAATTCTTACCTCTGACCATATTTTAACGCAATTTTAAAACTCTAGAATAATGTCCAAATTGACCAATCAGAGAGAACATTTTTCCCCAAAGTAAACGCGTATGTTAGAAAGTACGCGGTATAGTTTGAAATTACGCGTATAGTTTAGGGGTTTTTTTTGGGCGACAATCCTTTGTCTAACTATACGCCGCACCCCCCTGTAATAATGAGATTTAGAAAAATGTGTAGGCGGAATCAAAAAATATTTTTTTCAGAAAAAACTATCAGCGAAATATCATTTTATTTTCCATACACTTAATTAATATTTTAAATTGGTTTGATCGAATAATATATTTCTTTATTGTTTCAGGAATAATTAGGAACTCACTTTAATTGGGTTTGATTACTGGCCGGCGCTATGATTATTTTGTGAGAGAAATTGCACACACAAGGTGGCGGTGGCAGAGTCGGGGTTATTTGAATAGTCCAGATTACAAGTTGTTTATTTTTAATATTGGAAATTAGGTCAGATGTGTTTCTCACGTAAATTATTTGTTAACGAGAAAATTATACTTTTTTAATTTAGTACAAGAATCCTGTAACAGGAATCCATGTAACAGGATCCTCTATTTTAACAGTACCTGAATTTCACGAATTTCGAAGCCAATTTTTTAAACTCATTTAAACTTTGAACACTTTTGCAATCAAACGAGAAAGATAAGTAAAATCGGTCAGGTTTATAATTTTGTCGTGAAACATTAATTAGACTTTGTTGGAATAGAAAATGTTAATCTATGCGTTGTTATCTCAAACGAACTTTCAGCGTAAAACGACCTGTCAGAAATATCGATTTTTTTTAATTTTTGAGTTTGAAAAGTTTTTTTTTCAAATCTGACTCAGTTTTTAAAATATATGATCAAGTGGTTTCTGTCATATTCTCTCCACTAAACAATTTTAGTATGTTTAGTAGCTCAACGAACTTTGTCGCGAATCTGAAATTTTTGTTTTTCATCCTTCTTATTTTTGCGTGGTTAAAATACTTGTTTTTGGCATCCCAAGAAATAAAAAAAATCATCAGAGGAGTTTGGTCATCAGTCGTCGAAATATCGAAGTCCTAAAACTTCAGTCGTTTTGCCGTATAACCAGTTTGAAAAACCTAAAACCGCGTTGGAATCCCTTTAGGAGGTACTGGTCGCTGGAATTGACTTTTTCCGGATGCGAAATAGCTAACCGAGGAAACTATGGACAATTAAGGATTAGCCATGTTGTAGATCCTACCCTTAATTTGTAACCCATTGGTCAACCGTGACTTTTTTGATTTCCGATACTCTGAGATACGTTATCCAGTTACATAGGGTGTCCCTCGGACAATTCTCAAAATCCTAATCTCCTCCCAGGGTTAATTAGCAAAGCAGCTCAATTAATAAAATATCCCGTATGCCTTATAAACTTAGGTCTCTAGAAGCATTTTTTTTCTAACATCATAAAATCACGTTTCAGTTTTTCTTTCTAGAAAAATTGCAGAAAACTACCTGGATTTTAGCATTTTTTTCACAGACAAAAATTATTTATCTCCTAGATTATAATTTTGGAATCAATCGAATTCGAGCAACACTAGCACAGAACAATAGCTCCTGCTAGAAGGCGAGTTTTTTTCAAATTTTCGACCCCAAACTCAAAAATATAAATTTAATGAAGGTACGGTAGGCATGGGAGCTGATGGGTTGAAAAAATTTCCGAAAAAAATGTGGCTTTCGATTTTTTCGAAAGTAGTAATCAAAAGAAGCCACCAAAACCCAACGGGGGGGGGGGAAAACACTGATCAGAAAGTTTGCCTTTACGTCAAGAAGGTGAATTTTCAAGTTTTAGTGGGTTAAATTGGAAGCAAGAACGGTATTTTTTTCGTGAACTTTCATTTCGGCAAAAAAATACTTAGAAAAAAAATTCGAAAAAAACACGAAAATTAGAAAAAATTTTTTTGATAATTTGGTCCGGTAGTACACTTGGTTATCATCCGAATCAATTTGGACATGTTCAAGCCCCAAAGCCTCATAAAACCCAGCGACCATACCCCCCTACCCCCCCGCACCCCCTTAAGAGAAACATATAATTTTGAAGGCGAGAGAACAAAAAATTTTTATTCATAGAGGCTCAATTGAAGGTGAAGGTGATTTTAATATCATACTTTTTTGATTTTTTTTTTAGCTAATATTAACTTTTTAATCCTGTTTTTTTTCTTTAACAGAAAATTTTTTTGGCCTAGGCAAAATAATTTTTTCTTATTGGGGCTTTGCTTGTTTTTTTTTAGCGTTTTCGGGGGGTAATTATAAATTTTTAAAAGGGCTCTTTGGAATAAATCAGAGATATCAAATTTTAAATTGACGGACAACGGCGTTTGGGGGGGTGACCGCGTGCTTTTTGAAAGTTTCAAAAATAATATGTACAATTAAAATTGTGATTTTTGGGGGCGTCAAGGACGAAGCTGAGATTTTTGCCAGATTGGGGTCCTGATTTTTTTTCAAAAGGCTTGAAAAATGGCATATATCAAGAATTTATATTGCATATATTAAGAAGTTATTCAATAATATTAAATCTGTAATTATCATCCTTGGTTGGACAACCTGACTTTAAATAATATTTTCAAATTTTCTGAATATCGTATTAACCGAACCATAAACTACAAAGTACGTGTCATGTAAGTTTCGATTGTTGAAAATTTTATTAACAGTTTTCTTTCGTCCAGAGTTTTAATGGTTCATTTTAATAACGAAAATATTAGTTTTAATTCACGTTTCTACAGTAAGAGATATCGGGAAATGCATGTTATTAATAAAAGCAAGTCCCACGTGGTTAAAGACCAGAGGAATGAGCAATATTTTTAAATGTAGGAAACATATATTTAATTAATTTTAAGTTTTTTTTACTTTAACNGTCTCTCAAAACGGCATTATTCAGCCATCAAAATATAAATTTTGTCGTTCTGGATGGATCTCTCGGAACGGCATTTTTTAGTCGTTAAACTATATATCATGTTTAGATGAGTGGCTCGAAAAATTCAGGCGCGCTCAGATTCAGTTGATACATAATCATGTATAACCTGTTTAACCTCACACTCAAACATCATTCACCGTCGCCCAAGTGTCACACAACACTTGTCATTAACCATAAACACTTCTCCACTGCATCAACTTTCTTCGAAACATAATTCACCACGCATAAACATCACTCGACAATTTCAACCAACATATAACATCGTCTGACCATCTCACAACACGTATCACCAACCACAAACACCGCTCAACAACTTTCGCCATCTTTCAAACAACATTTACAGTCTGACCAACACATAAAAATGAT
>SCLH01000069.1:224174-241194 GCA_004367855.1 Oikopleura vanhoeffeni | reverse complement strand
ATGGGTCTCTCAAAACGGCATTATTCAGCCATCAAAATATAAATTTTGTCGTTCCGGATGGATCTCTCGGAACGGCATTTTTTAATCGTTAAACTATATATCATGTTTAGATGAGTGGCTCGAAAAATGCAGGCGCGCTCAGATTCGGTTGATACATAATCATCTATAACCTGTTTAACCTTACACTCAAACATCATTTACCGTCGCCCAAGTGTCACACAACCCTTATCATTAACCATAAACACTTCTCCACTGCATCAACTTTCTCCGAAACATAATTCACCACGCATAAACATCACTCGACAATTTCAACCAACTCTCAAACAACATATAACATAGTCTGACCATCTCACAACACGTATCACCAACCACAAACACCGCTCAACAACTTTCGCCATCTTTCAAACAACATTTACCGTCTGACCAACNATTTTGGGATACATATTTTGCGAATTCATGTTTATTTAAAATTAACTTTATTTCATTTTTTTCAATAAAATTAAATTTATACATCCTAGAAGATTTGTAACGAAAAATTAATTTTAAAATCACCAAAAATTCTTACTCTGGCCATATTTTAACGCAATTTTAAACTCTAGATATTGTCCAAATTGACCAATCAGAGCACATTTTCCCAAAAGTACGCGTATAGTTAGAAAGTACGCGTATAGTTAGAATTACGCGTATAGTTAGGGTTTTTTGGCGACAATCTTTCTAACTTTACGCCGCACCCCCCTGTATATGAGAAAATTTAGAAAAAATGTGTAGGCGGAATCAAAAAATATTTTTTCCGAAAAATGTCAGTGCCTTGATGAGGTTCCCAACGGTATTTTTAAGCGTGAAAAATTGAATTTATATCAGCGAAAATATCGTTTTATTTTCCATACACTTAATTAATATTTAAATTGTTGATCGAATAATATATTTCTTATTGTTCAGAGATAATTAGAACTCACTTAATTGGGGTTTTGATTACGCCGCGCTAGATTATTTGTGAGAGAAATTGCACAAACAAAAGGTGGCGGTGGCAGAGTCGGTTATTTGAATAGTCCAGATTACAAAAAATTGTTTATTTATCGGAAATTAGGTCAGATGTGTTTCTCACTAAATTATTTGTTAACGAGAAAAAATTATACTTTTGAATTTTAGTACAGGAATCCTGTAACAGGATCCATGTAACAGGATCCATCTATTTTAACCCTGAATTTCACGAATTTCGAGCCAATTTTTACTCAATTTAAACTTTGAACACCTTTTGCAATCAAACGAGACAAGATATCAAAAATCGGTCAGGTTTATAATTTTGTCGTGAACATTAATTAGACTTTGTGAATAAGTAAATGTTAATCTATGCGTTGTTATCTCAAACGAACTTCCAGCGTAACACCTGTCAAAATATCGATTTTTTTTAATTTCTTGAGTTTGAAAAGTTTTTTTCAAATCTGACTAGTTTAAAATATGATCATAAGTGTTTGTCATATTCTCTCCAACTAACAATATTTTAGTATGTTTAGTCAGCTCAAACGAACTTGTCAGCGGAATCTAAATTTTGTTTTTCAATTCTTATTTTTGCGTAGGTTAAAATATTGTTTGCATCCAGAATAAAAAAAAATGATCAAGAGGAGATTTCGGATTCCATCAGTCGTCAAATATCAAGGTTCTAAAACTTCAGTCGTTTTGCACGAGTACCAAGTTTGAAAAACCTTAAAAACGCCGTTGGGAACCCCCTTAAGGAGGTACTGTCGCTGGATTGACTTTTCCGGATGAGAAATCAGCCTACACCGAGAAACTATGGACAATTAAGATTACCATGTTGTAATCTACCCTCTAATCTGTCAAAACCAGTTGGTCAAATGACTTTTTGTTCCCGATACACTCTGAGATACGTTACCAGTCAAGGTGTCCTCTCGACCAAATTTCAAATCTATCTCCTCCCAGGGTTAATTTAGAAGCAGCTCAAATATAACATACCCGTCATGACTTATAAACTTAGGTCTCTAGAACTTTTTTTAAAATCACTTTCAGTTTTTCTAGAAACAAGAGAGGATGAAACGATTTTGCCGAAAGCTACGATTTTAGCATTTTTTTCACCAAAAATCTATCTCTCCTAAATATTTTTTGGAATCCACTCGAATTCGAGCAAACACTAGCACAGAACAAATAGAAGCTCCTCTAGAAGCGTTTTTTTTCAAAATTTTCGACCCGAACTAAAAATATAAATTTTGAGTTCACAGTGAAAAATTTCCGAAAAATGTGCTTCGATTTTTTCGAATTTAGCTATCAAAAGAACCCGAAAACACTGATCGAAAGTGGCTTACGTCAAGATGAAATTTTCAAGTTTTAGTGGTTTAAATTGAAGCAAACGTATTTTTGAACTTCAGTATTCGGAAAAAAAATCGAAAAACACGAAAATTCGAAAAGTTTTTTTTTGATAAATTTAGGTCGGTATACACTTGGTTATGTATCCGAATCAATTTGGAACCATGTCAACGCCCAAATTGCCTATACACAGCGACAGTACCCCTTAATGGGAGGAAAATATAATTTGAAGGCGAAGACAAAATTTATTATATGAGGCTCAATGAGAGGTGAAGGGATGATTTTATATTCATACTTTTGATTTTTATTACTAATATTAACTTTTTACACCTGTTTTTCAGAAA
The DNA here is from genome assembly GCA_004367855.1 of Oikopleura vanhoeffeni. NCBI lineage: Eukaryota > Metazoa > Chordata > Appendicularia > Copelata > Oikopleuridae > Oikopleura > Oikopleura vanhoeffeni. The sequence continues at coordinate 238,531 of SCLH01000069.1, read as the reverse complement.
ATTTTGGCCATAGCAAAAAAATGTCTTCATTATTTTTCGGCCAAAATAATTTTTCTTATTGGGCTTTGGCTTGTTTTTAGCTTTTCGGGGTAAAGTATAAATTTTTAAAAGGCTTTTTGAAAAATCAGGATATCCAAAAAATTTATGACGACACGTGACCTTATTGAAGTTAAATACTATATGTACAAAATTGTGATTTGCGTCTATCAGGACAGCTGAGATTTTGCCACATTGTCCTGATTTTTCAAAAAGGCTTGAAAAATGCATATATTCAAGAATTATATGCATAATTAAGAAGTATTCAATATATTAAACTGTATTATCATCCTTGTTGGAAACCTGAATTTAAATAATATTTTCAATTTCTGAATATCGTATTAACCGAACCATAAACTACAAAGTAACTGTCATGTAAGTTCGATTGTCTGATTTTATTAACAGTTTCTTCGTCCAAGTTTATGGTTCATTTCATACGAAAATATTGTTTTAATTCAGGTTTCTACAGTAAGAGATATCGGGAAAATGCATGTTATTCATAAAAGCAACCCACGTGGTTAAACGACCAGAATGAGCAATATTTTTAAATAGGAAACATAATTTAATTAATTAAGTTTTCACTAATTTTACTGGTTGGCACCGAAGGGTCACCACTTCCGTCATAATCTCTACGCCCTACCCACAACTCACTTTTACTTGGTAAGCTATATATGGATTAAGGGCCCTTAACTGACATATCATGACTATTTAAAAATGCGGAATCCGAGCATTTGATTGGTTTATTTCTTCCAAATCTGACCAATAAAATCGGCCTATTCTGCAATCCAGGGTTTAAATTGGGTACTAGTATCCCGCGTTTTTTGTATCATTCAAATAGTCACGATCTGTCAACTGAGGGCCCTTAATCCATATAAAAAATTAAGTAAAAGTAAATTCCTATATACCGTACGTACTTATTCATTGAAATATTTTGTCAAAGTTGAACATAGTAATTCGTGGTCGAGGGCGAGGACGTGGGGATCGCAAGGCACAGAGGGACGAGGACGTGGAGAGCGACGAGGACGAGGAGGCAATACTAGGCCAAATAGAGACGAGCGACCAACCCATACCAATAGCAAAAATTTCAATGAACTTATGGAACTTTCAGAAAAGTATGCGCCATCACAAACTACGCCTTCTTCGCAGCCAGTTCCACCAGAAGTTATTGAAGAACAATCAGAGGTTATGCTTGTAAATAATTTTCGTTTCCCGATATAAATGGCAACATTTAGGGTCAAAATGGCAAAAAGAATTCATAAATCACCTATTTTTGGAAAATTTCTATAGAACACATGTTTTCAGAAAATTTTGAATAAAGAGCAAAAAAATAACTTCATCTTTTTTCGGCCAAAATGAATTTTATTATCGATAAATGATTTGTTTTTTGAAACATATTAATGGCACCAAAAATCAATGACAAAATTTTCAGCAGTCCTTCTTGACGAAAAACCCATCAATATTTTTACTCGTGTTTTTCTAAAAGGGCATCGTCGTAAAAGATAAAACGGCCGAAATTTGGCCAAAACCTACGTGATTTTGAAAAAACACATTCGCCCATAAATACAAAACAGCCAATGTTTCCAGGATTATTTTTATTTCCAAATACCATGATAATGTATTGGTTATTATAATTTTTGAAGCTTTCGAAAAATTTTGCACTACCTGAATATGGCAGCGAAAAAACTGGTTGGGTGTTCTAAAAAAAAAGTTACCTTATATTTTCATTGAGTTTTTATATAATTGGGAGTCTTAGAAAGACTTTCGCTTTGTTATAATCCCTAACATTTATTTCCTAGGCTTCAAAGCCATTAAGAAAATACACAGAATCCCAGCTCAGAAAACGCAGAGAGAAGCTCCTTGAACGCTTGATGGAAAAAGCCGCTGAAAAAGGCGAAATTTTCATTCCTGATAAAGGGGGTGCGATTGAGGCAATTTGGATAGAGTTAGGTCACGATAAAAAACCTACAAAAACAACAGGCTAAGGCTTAAAAAGATGATTTTTTCGTAATCGTCATGGCTAGGGACGGTCAGCTGGGTATTTAGGCCAAAATGGTGTATTTCTGTGGGATTTTTTAAGTGTCATTTTCGTTTTTCCTTATATCGATTCACCCTTAAAAAAAATTATTGTTGAAATAGGTATCTTTTCAAAAAGTCGAATCCCCAGCTGAGGTGGTTTTTAGTCCCTAGTCATGGCAATGATAATAGCCATATAAAATTACCTAAAATGTTAGTACATTTATACAAAGTACGAAATAAAAATAGTAAAAAAATTTATTGAAATTTTTTTGCGTTTTCTTAACAATTTTTAAGTTTAAAGACTCTTCATGCTAAAATACCCTAAAATTTCTGCTCTAGCGAGCTTCTCGTCAAATTAACGGGAGTTTTCCTTAGGTGGTTTTGTTTTTAGGAACGCCTGCACGATTACGGCTTCCTGGTATTTGGAAATCCCATAAAACTATATTGGCAAAAAGAGAATTAAATTTTGCATAGTTTCCCAGATTAAAATTTTTAAATTTCTTGACGGTTAGCGAATTATAGCAGGATTTTCGAAAATCAATCCTTCCAAAGTTGATCCAATCAGGCCAAATTTCGGTCTGTAGACTAATATGGACACCTGGAGTTTGAATCTGATACCAGATTAAATCGATGACGTCATATTGAGTCATGATCACTCCAAGGGTCCGATTTATTCTAATCATGGGTTTGCCTATATAATATAGGCTATATTATTTCTATGAATTCTGCAAATTGACCCAAAATGACTCACAATCTTGTCATAAGTGAATTCTGTAATCAGATTCAAACTCCCCTTCTCGAATTAACCCTTAGTCCACGTTTTTATAAAGTTACCAGTGCCACTGGTAACTTACCACGTTTGTGACTCCAAAATGTGAGCTCCAAAATGACTCATAATGACGTCATAGGTCAAATCCGATTTCAGATTCGAACTCCTGGTGCCCGTATTAGTCTCCATACTAAATTTGGGCCCGATTGGATCAACTTTAGAAAGATTGATTTTCGAAAATCCTGCTATATTCCGCTAACCGTCAAGAAATTTATAAATTTTAATCTGCTAAACCATGCAGAATTTAATTCTCTTTCTGCCAATGTATAGGTAACTTTTTTTTAGCCCGCCCTCTCTGCAGCAAAAACCGTAGTAGCTATCAAGAAACGGTTTTTTGCATCGTGTAGCCAGCGAAGGGTTTTCTGACATTACCGGTTCACCGGTAATCAGCAGAAAATTTGGCATCATTTATTTTGACACAGAGCAATTTTTAAATATCGACACTGGAATATCATAGAGACCTGAAATTATGCTTATGGGGGTAACTTTTCAAGAGAAAATTTTTAGCATCATTTATTTAGACAACCGACACCACCTGGTGGTATTAAGAGCAATTTTTAAATATCAGCACTGGAATATCATAGGGGAATATCATTATGACATAGAGAGCTGAAATCATACTTATGGGGTAACTTTTCAATATAAAATTTTTGACATCTTTTTTTCGACTATGTTTGAATAAATGTGAATTAATCATGCGTAAATAAATTGATAAGTGAAATAAATGCTTTAAGTAATTATCTACTATAAGCACCTCTAGGCTTTTGTACACTTTTGGTGACTTCAGTTGACCAGTGCTATCACGTTTTCGCCCATTCATTATCAAACTATACTAAAAATAATACAAAAAAATTTTAACGTGTTTCCAATTTTATTGCATGTGGTTGCCAAGCGCGCAATATTGCGTTCTTGTCTGATTTTGAAAATTGCGCTAATTTTGAGCAATTTTAATTTTTTGTACAGCTTATAAATAATGTAGTGAATGTACAGGGACCATATCTCATACAAATTTTCTCTTTGTCGATTTTTCCATCTTGAATTGCAAGTTGGAAAATGTGCGACTTTCTACATCCACTTATGGTTTTATATTTTGGTAAACCTGAATGTGAAATAAGATGGTTGTTTTAGTCGGTGAATTTAATTACAGTAGTATAAGTTATACTGTATAACTGTAAACGGAAAGGCTTGGCCGAAACTTTATCTCTCCGTTTAAAGTGAAATTTAGCGTGTAAACCAAATAAAATCGACATATCGAAATACTCGGTTGATTGTGATAAAACTTCTTCAGAGCAAATAAAAACCCGATTCAAAAAATTTTCTCTTGGAAAGTTACCCCCATAAGTATAATTTCAGGTTTTTATGATATTCAAAAATTGCTCTTTACACCGCCAGGTGGTGTCAGGTGTCTAAATAAATGTTGCCAAAAGTTTTATTTTGAAAAGTTACCCCCATAAGTATAATTCCAGGTCTTTATGATATTCCAGTTTTGATATTCAAAAATTGCTCTTTGTACTACCAGGTGGTGTCGGTTGTCAAAATAAATGATGCCAAAAATTTTTTCTTAAAAAGTTACCCCCGTAAGTATAATTTCAGCTCTCTATGTCATAAAGTCTATGATATTCCATTGTCGATATTTAAAAATTGCTCTTAACACCACCAGGTAGTGTCAGGTCTCAAAATAAATGATGCCAAAAATTTTTTCTTGAAAATTTACTCCAAATAAGTATGATTTCGGGCCCAAATGATACTCGAGCGTCGAGTAACAAAAAAAGCTCTTTACACCACCAGGTGGTGTCGGGTGTCCAAATAATGATGCCAATTTTTTTTTTTCGGAAAGTTACCCCTTTGCTTATATTTTTAGGTTCAGACTATGAGTAGTTCTCTTTAACCGCCAATTACCGGTGTTTCTGCTGATTACCGGTAAAGTCTGAAAACCATAACACAAATGTTGACGGTACATTTTTGCTGGCTACACGATGCAAAAAAACGTTACTTGATAGCTACTACGGTTTTTGCTGCAGAGGCGCCTAAAAAAAAAGTTACCATAGTCTTCTGGGGTTTCCAAATACCAGGAAGCCGTAAACGTGCAGGCGTTCCTAAAAAACCCACCTTAACTTTTATGAAATACTTTTATCTATTAATAGCCTATATAAGTTCACACTCCTTCAACTGATACAGCAAAGTGGTCCGAAGATATTGTTTTATGAATGAATTATCGTTATCTTGAAATTTTTATATAATTTGTTCCTGTGAATTCATTATCGTTTGATGTTTTTTTCTCCAAGAGGATAAGCATTTGTTACTGATATATCGAAAATCCTGCCGATGCGTCAAAATTTATCACTACGTCACAAGAATAGAAAGTGACCAATGAAATCACTGGATTCCTGGGATGTGACCAATGAAATCNCTGGAATTCTCTATTTGTGACGTAGTGATAAAATTCGACGCATAGGCAGGATTTTCGATATTGCTTCATATAATTAATGTAGTAAGTAGTTTCAAAGAATCTAGTATCTTTGTCACAAAATTAGTGACCACTAATATTCTTTAAGAATAAACATGTATATGTGAATATTAACATGTATGTTCCACATATTTATATATCCTAAGGAGTTAATTTGGCCTGTTTAAAAACTTTCGATAAAGCGGTTATGCGACTCGTTTTGGCAATATCTCACGTCTAGGCGGCATGCCTAAGAGAGTCGAGGCCTATCGACGGTTTGTAAAACGGTCAGTTTCATTTAGAATATGAACCTGTCAGCTACGGCATAAGGCACTGTGCCGGTTTATTTCAAACACTGTATCATTTTTTTCAAGATAAATAGTTTGTTCTTAATTATTTTGAATGGAAAAAAACTGGTATTAAAAAAGTTTTCGGACTTTTTTCATATCACTGACATAACATGCAGTGAATATTATTTCATGGTTAATTCTGGCTTAAGGATTTAAGTCTGGTTCTAATTAATTTTAGTGACTTTATTTTCGTAATATACTGAATTTTTCGTAAAAAACGTCAATTCATAATAACGTATAGAAAAGACTAAACTTCATCACAAAATTTATTCTGCTCAATAAAACCATAACTTAGTAAAAATATCTTTCCACTAACCCCCAGCTGCGCACGATGTTCCATCACCTACTTGCACATCAGTGTTGCGAAACACAGTTTGCTAAAATTATTTTTTTTTCAGATTAGTGTTAATTTTTGGATCAATATCAGAGTTGAAATTGGGTCAAAAATAGGATTGGCATTCGCGCAAAATGATTTCATACATTCGATATCGAAAGAATGAGCTGAAGCACATAATGTGTGTTTCAGCATAACAAATTTCAGGGTATTCTTAATTGCATCAAAATTATGCATTTCCGGTCTGATTTGGGCAACTAGCAAATATCAATAAAATTCAAAAAATTAAGGAAATTTCTGGAATCTGTACCGATATTCCGATGCCAAAATTTTCTTAATACTTTACAATACAATTTTTGATCTCTGTGTTTCAAAACGTAATTGCGCAGATGGGGGTTAAATTTCAAAATTTTGGTTAAAATTTCTTGGAAACGTACAATTTGGAGACATATAAGTTTAACAGTTGAGAATGTTTCATATAAAAATTCCTTAATTTGACTATAAAACATTTGCTTCTGTATATAATTGTGTTTCAACATTTATGTCATCTTCACAGCTGATGAATTTCTTCAGTGATAATTCTTATTTTTTCGAAACTTCTACAGAAATAACTTTCGCATATTCAGTTATATATTGTGAGAGAGATTTTCACTGAAAAGAGCGAAAAATAATTTCCAGAGAAAAAACAAGCCATGAACGCTGTTGAAAAGCTTTAATTATATAGCAGATGTTGCTAATAGCTGAATGATACATCTGAACTTAAACTCAGAATTCAGCAACGATTTTGATAAAGTCGTTCTTCACAGAGAAAAGGTCTTAACAAGTCGTCATAAAACTTGTTAGAAGATTTAAAATAGATTATTATCTTTCAAAATGAGATTTAAAATGTATCGCATATATTGTCTAACAGTCCATCGTACTACCAGGGTGTTATCCATTCCTATGGTAGTTTTTAATTTCGATTGTGGACAAACCAATCTTGTGGTACAAACGGTGATGGCGAACCTGTAAATTTTTTTTTCGGGGTTAGTATATTAAGTGATGAGCGGAGGCGTTATCGAAAGAAAAAAATTTTAATTCGGATTATTCCTTATTATTTTGGGATTTAAGTGGTTAAGATTAATTGGCGAAAACAAAAATTAAGTTTACAGACCATAGTTTAATCCAAGTGAGTTCAAATAGATAATAATATCAAATTAGACTTTTCTCTTTATTTTCTTATTTTGAAAAAATAAAAAATTATGATTATTTTTATAAACTAAACATTAATTATTTTGCTGTTTCGTTCTAATTTTGCGTAGGCGAATTGCCTAAGCCAATCATCATGCTGGAATATTCGTTTATTCGCCTTTTCTCAGCCAATCACAGCTCAGTACTTATCTGGCGAGATATAAGTTAATAAGTCAAAAAGGTCGTAGCAGTTGCATCGAATGTTCTCGAAAACGGTTCATCCGATTCAAAAAAATCTAATTTTATTCAACAGCCAAAGAGTTGATACTTTTCAAAAATATAGATATATTTTCTATCATAGATTTCTTATCCAATATTAAAACGACGATTTTTGTCAGTACTTCAGATCTTGCTGAATTTGTAATAATATAAAGCTACAGTAGAGTGCGTTTAAACGGACAGTTTGGTCAAACAAGTTTGGGTCAAAAAGTCATGCTAGCGTGCATTTAAAGGGACATTTGTGTGATGCAAACTGTCCGTTACGTTTAAACGTATTATTTGAATGGTCAAACTGCCAATTTAAACGCCCGCTAACACGATTTTTTAACCCTAAGTCATTCTACCAACCTGTTCGTTTAAACGCACTTTACTGTATTATTTTAATGAAATAATTAAGAATTAAAAGCCTTTGAATTAAAATAATTAATTGATGTGTAGGCCTATGTAACTACCGTGCGCGCACTACGTGTAGTACGGTTGTATTTATTTATTATGTTATTAATATTGAATTGACGCAATTAACGGTCGTTTCGGTCTACTGAAGAAACTTTGTCGCTGGAAATGTTCTTTTATTGATAAGAGAAATAATACTATACAAGTGTATAACCTGTAGGCAATGTTTACTATTATTGCCTATTCATTGCAATTAACTCAGCTTCATTTAGGTTATTATTTAGCCGCGACAGATTTGGCTTTGCCACTACGGACGAAGCGTATGAGATAACAAAAAACCGTTTTTTTGCATTCAACTTGAAACTAGAAAAACTCAGATGAAATTTTTTTTTGATCAATTGCGAAATTTTTCAAAAATAAAATTCGAAAAATCAAAATTTTTTGAGATTTTTTACATGTATAATGACAAAATTTAATTCTTTGATGACAAGTCATTATTTTCCCCTAAAACCGGAAGTTGTTGTATGTCAAATTTCAAAAATTTTGATAACAAGAAATTATCCATGAATTTTAACGGACATAAGGAGGCGTAATAATAAATTGTATTTTGGAGAAACTGGAAATAACCGGTTCAAATCATGAATTACCAGTAAACTGGTTGACCAAATGTATTTCTCCTTAGGTAACTTTTTTTTAGAACACCCAACCAGCTTTGTCGCTGCCATTTGAGAACGGAACAAGAAATTCGCAAACGGATTTCTTCATCAAACAGCCAATAAAAATCTATAAGAACAACATTTTTTTTTAATTTTTAACCGGAAATTGACCAGTAAAAGTTTTAAAAGACGATTCTGAGAACACCACACATCCTTCGAAGCTATTTTTTTGCCAGTTAGTACAACTTTTCGTCAGAAATTTTTTGGTATAATTATTTTGTAATGTGACACCTCTCAAGGACACAAATTTTGTTTGGTCATATTTTAAGTTAGAGGACCTGTGGACCTGAAAATATACATACCTGGGTAGTTTTTCAAGACAAAACGTTTGTCAATTACAATTTTTGTAATACGACACCTCTAAAAGGCTCAAATAACATTTTTTCCTTTTTTTTCAAAAACAATTTTGGGGTATCAAATTACAAAAAAAAGATCGCCAAAGAAATTCTGACGAAAAATTGTAACAACTGGGAAAAAATTGGCTTCGAAGGATGTATGGTGTTCTCAGAATCATATTTTTAAACTTTTATCGGTAAATTTCCGGTATAATCGGACATCCGGTGAGAAATCAAAACTACGAATATCTTGTTCCGTTCTCAAATGGCAGCGACAAAACTAGTGGGGTGTTTAAAAACAAGTTACCCTAGATTTTTAAGTTTTAGGTGATGCAAAAACCGTTGCGTGATATCTCATACGATTCGACCTTGGTGGCAGTCGAATCTGTCGCTGCTAAAAAAAGTTACCTTAGTCCAAGAGCAGCATTTCTATTTTTCTGATTTTTGACTCAGGGTAGCTTTTATTCTTAGAAACAATTTTTCATAACATGATGTTATGATAACATTATCATAAATACATTATATTATATTCAAAGTTATTTATAAAGACTTGTGCAGTAGCCCTGAAAAAACAACTGCAGAGCAGATAAATTATAAAGGTGAATAACCTGTTTGGACCGAAACTCAATGAAAATAAAATTATCTAGAACTAATCTGGAGCCTGGGTGCAATATTTTTGTTAAAATTCGTACTGTGGGCAAAATGTATAGACCGAAATTTTCTCTTTTATTTATTGTATTTTTTCTAAGCAATATTTAAGGAGCTAAAGAGTCGGGATAAAGGGTTAAAGAGTCGCATTTTTCAAAAACAGGTTGTTTCTGAAAATCAAATCTACCCCGAGTAAAAATCAGTATTGGTGCCTTGTGCATTACAGTAGAGTGCGTTTAAACGGACAGTTTGGTCGAACGAGTTTGGGTCAATAAGTCCTGCTAGATTTTATTTGAAAGCAAATTTTTGGGATGCAAACTGTCCGTTACGTTTTAACGGATAATTTCAATGGTCAAACTGTCCGTTTAAACGCACGCTAACAGGCCTTTTCAACCAACACCCAGTCTACTAACCTGTCCGTTTAAACGCACTCTACTGTAGTGTGTTCCGGTTATTTGCAACGAATAGGCTAGTCATGGCGAGGTGGTATTAATTCATCAAAAATCTTAATTCATCAAAAAAAGGTTAATTCATGAAAAAAAGGTTAATTCTCCCGTTTTAGAAATTTTTAGAAAAAATGGTAAAGAGGAGCGTTTTGACAGTGAAAATTAAACATATATAAGGACCTTTTTATCATTTTGGATGAAAAAAATATTTTTTTTCAAAATTTTTTTATAGCCATATATGTTTAAATTTCACTGTCAAAACGCTCTTTTTAACCATATTTCCTGAAAATTTCTAAAACGGGGGGAATTAACCTTTTTTGATGAATTAACCTTTTTTCGATGAATTAAGATTTTTGATGAATTAATACCACCTCAGTCATGGCCCTTAACATTGGCTATGCCGTATAAACTATACGGTATAGTAGTTGAACTCAAGCAGGACTTTAATTGAAAAAAGGGATGCCGCGATGTAGTAGATGGCATCATCTTAACTTTTGAAACACATCGTCTATATTTTTAATATTTTATTGGAAATTGACATAACTTTGCTGCTAATTCCAACTTGTTTTATGATAACTGGTGTATGCCCGATCTACCCATCAATAGCCCCTTTCTTTCCGTAGCGCGATTTTTTCTAATTTTTTGACTCGTGGAATATTTATCCTGAGAAAAAAATATAAAAAATACGCAGTGACTCTTTAAGGCCTAAGGGAACCCCACGGTACGCTCCCAACAGGTAAAAGCAATCTTACTGCATTCATGTTTGTTATCGTCAATCCAAAAAATTAAAAAAAAAAATTCGATGTAAAAAAATTCCAAAAAATCCTATTTTTCTAAGTATAAATTCCTTCTAATTGTCTGAACTCAAAGTTTGAAAATCGTTGACCGGGATCTTTGGCTGCAGTGATTCACCGATTTCAATTTTAAAAAAAGAAAATAAAATTTTAGTTTTCGAAAAAAAAAATTCGAAATTCTTTAGATTGATCAAATCGACCTACCCCACACGGCGGTTTTTCATTCGCTCTCAACACTAGGTAAAAAGCTAATTTATCGCATTTCTCATTTAGTAACGGTAATTAACAATTCCAAAAAAATTAAAAAAAAAATTGTCGAAGATTGTAAACAAAATCCCAAATTCCTATTTTTCTAAGTATTAAATCTCTTCTTATGCGTAACTTTTAAAAGTTAAAATCCGTATGACGCTGACTTTGGCATGCGATTTTGCATCGATGCATCTTAAAAAAAGAAATAAAATTTTTAATTTACGGAAAAAAAAAAGTCCAAATCTCATAGATTCGATAAATACGCACGACCTAACTCTCCGGCCTCAGAGAATGCATGAATGCTTAATTTCTACTCATTCTCATTTGTTACGGTTACTCCAAAAAAAAATTAAAAAAATAAAAACGATTGAAAGAAACATCTCCTATCTTATAACATCGTTACTCGCATTTCATGCTTATTTCGACCATGGATTACGTTTTATAGAAAGCACCGATACATACATCTCACTGTGCATAATACTGAGCTCGGATTCCATTAAAAATAACTGTAATTGGTTGAAAACATCATACAAAAAAAAATTATAAGCTTCCAAGAAAATAGTTTATCTGAGTATCTTTCAGGAAGCAAAACTATTGACTGTCGCATAAAAGCCAAACTACAAAAAATAGCAGGAAACCTGAGCGCATAAAAATACACGAGCCCCATTCAGAAATGCTTTTCCGGCGAAAAAATGCCCTTACTGTGCCCAAAGAAGTGAACACCGCTCAGGACCAAAAACAGTGCCATTGACAACTCATCCAGTGGTTGAGCAAATTAAAAGAAAAAATAATATCTAGCGCATAACTTTTAATAAAGCAAAGAGGTATCCACAAAAAAAAATAGAAAAATAGTTAATACATCGCAATGAAATGAACAATAAAAGTCGAAAAATGATTTTGACCGTAAAAACCAGGTACATATACAAACAAACTTTGCACTTTTCGAAAATTCAACAAATACTCCTCGTCTTAAACCATGAATACTCAAGCAACTATCAGCCAGAAAACAAACGTGAAAAGCAAAGGGCCGGGTACTCCTACTCCTACCTTTAAAAGACGGGTTCACATGAAAACGCTTTAAAATTACTTAGAAATAGAAATATATACATGAATTTTCGGATCACACCCATGACAACAAATTTGATGGACAATTAAAAGCTGAAAGAGTGCTCACTTGAAGTTAATCAAAATGTTCAATCAGTTCCAGACACTTCTATTTGATTGTCACACATTATCACATTTATTTATGTTCTAGATTTTTTCAGGTCAACGGAAGCAATCTACTACGAAAATATTGGACATATAATTTATTATGATACAATCCAGCCTCTAAATACTGATTAATACATATTTTATGTTTGGCAAGGAAAATGTGCGAAGCGTGAAAAAAGCCGTTGATTACAAGCAAATGAGCAATAAAATACTGGTGCATCTATGTATAAATTATATCACTTTTTCTGAGTAATATCCAGTTCTAAATCTGGCGTACACGATGAAAATATTTTATAAATTGGCATCTCAATTGGTCTAAATATAACAAACAAAAATAGTATACTACCCTAATAAAGGTTTTTTGAAGAGAAATCTCGACTGTTTCCTCATCTCACCAACACATCACATTATTATAATAGTACAAGGGGTTCCCCATATTGCTGACCTAATATCGCCTAAAAACCTACGAAAATTCACGTTTTTTAGCTTAAATTCTTCCAGTGCCCATATCGCCGAATTTTCGTTGGCGTTTCAGTTTTTCATAACACATTACTTTGAGTGCGTCATGAATGATGTCATATTTAAAAATTGAATTTCCCAAATCTAAATTTTTATTTTATTTAAAAGGAAAAATTTAGTTCAAAATTTTGATATTTTACTTCATTTGAACCTATTGTAAAACTCTTTATACAATTAAAAAAACTTTTCTAATTATGACGTCATTTTTAACGCCCTCAAGTTTTTAAATTTTTAACGACATCTTAGAGTAGAGTGCTTTCAATGAGACGAACTTTTTCCTAGAAGTTTTACGAATGACTTGCTGCAAATGGCATTAGGTACACGTTGCCAAATACTGGGTACGATATATGTAATGAGCTTGAGACAATCACACTGACATGGGTGTGTTTACTCAAAAAAAATTTACTTTAATTCCCACGGGCGCGTCTGTATTCAAACACACTAAATGTTTTTTACTTGCTAAATTAAAATTGCCTTGGACAAAATTTTCGCCAATAAAATGATGTTAACAAGACGGATTATATTTTGAAAGTCAAGTTTTCATCCATGGCGAGTGTTCAAAAATATAATTTTTTCAAAATATATTATTCATTGGCGGAACTTCTTTCGATGCAATTTTCATTTCGCAAGTTAAAAAAACACATACTGTTAAGGTTTGAAATTTGACCCGAAATTGTCTCTAATTCATTTCATTTTTAAAGAACGCGTTATTTTAATAAAAAAAGGACTGTTAAACGAAAAGTATTTTAATGTACTACTGACGATTGTACGAATGAAAGTTCACAGAGATTTAGCTTCCTGGCCGAATGTTTACACCGATATTTTGAAATTTATTGCGATATATTTCCTGTATCCTTTATGAAGAAAGCTCGACATAACAAAAATTCTTTTTAAATTCAGAGTACTAAAATCTTGCCGTAAAAATGTCTATGCCTGAAGCTATGCAAGAAATTGGCCGTCGAATGGAAAATCTCCAAGAAAACACCGAAGTCCGCCTCCGACCACTTTTGGCCAAACAATTTCGGTCCATGGCCGACTGCATGGAGACTGGTGGCAACCCAGAAAGTGTCCAAAACTGTATGAAAACGGCCCAAAGCAGAGTCGTCGATGTTCAAAATCAACTTGATCGCGTAGTTTCCACGTTTGGTGAAGCCATGCAAAAGGGAATGGGAAAATGTCAAGCAGATGCCCAACAATTAATGGCAAATGGAGGAAGAGAAACCGGTAAGAAAATTTTGTTATTCGGATTTTTTAACTACTGTGGTGTGTGTATATAAGGACACCATATATAAGGAGAATATGGCAAAAACCTACGCTTTTTCATTTTGGTCAGTTCTCTATAAGGACAATATGGGAGCAATATCCAAAAGGTATATTTTTTCTGAAAATATCTATGAATCATAGACTATGATTCACCTTTTTTCGTAAAAATATGGGTGAAGAGCAAACAAACAAAAAAGGTATCGATTATTATTCGCCATATATACAATATGGTATCAGTAGCTAAGGTCAGAAAACTGTTTCTCGATATCACTTATAGTTTTCCCGTAATCGGCATGAGAAGGGGTGGCCCGCCTAAAAAAAA